>JAOVVB010024046.1:0-11066 GCA_028570985.1 Heterobranchus longifilis | reverse complement strand
GACGCAATATTCACAGGCAACAATCTGCTTAAATTTCATCCGAATGTCTCGTTTTACACAAACTTCCTGGAGTTATTGTGTTCACTATTTGGGTTAATTGTACAGTTTATCAGTTGTACTGTTCTGCTATTGTCATTCATTGAATATAATATGAAATAGATATACATGCTGTTTAACCACCCATCTTGCGTAGACATCACATTGCTAATTTCTGAGTACGCAGGCAATGAACGAACAAAACGGACGCAGGATACGCGAGTACCAAGGTACTTTTTAACCGTTTGTTTTTGGGGGTAAAATTGACACATGCAGAAACGAGAAACGGGTTGTTTTTTCGTTTTTTAAATTTTAGCTAAGAAATGTATATAGCTACTAAAGGCATATAGGTAAAATATAATTATATTTCTATGGGTAGAAGCTTTATTTTGATAAATATTCGATAAACTGAAGCACTAGCCAATCAAGAGCAAGAGGCCGCTGAAGGCCCACCCACCAATGAAAACGAAAAATAGTGGTGAATTTGTTTTGTCAGTAAGAACGGAAAACAAGAAATCGAGCTGAATTTTTTTTTCTTTTTCACCTAAATTTTTTAAAAACGACCCGTTTGTCGTTTCTGCATGTGTCAATTATACCGGCTTTAGTCAGGGGGCGTCAGTTTACTCAATTATAGAAAAGGGGTCCTTTAAGTAAAAAGATTGGTTACCACTGGCCCAGAAACAGTGGATACACATAACAATGTAACTATTGAATATCTTTGACTGGCCTTGTGATCCTCTCCAGCAACATGTCAGAAAACAAACCACGCTGCTAGGCAGGAGGAGGAACCACACAAGCAAAATGAGTCATTTGAGTTACAAAGTCACATTTCATCGGTTTCATTTCAGGGGTCCCTTAGTTAATTTACAAAATAGTTGTTGTAATAGTAAAATGGGCATACATGTCGGCCTACAACTCATGTACAGTAGGTGTTGGTCCATATAAGCTAAATAAAAGAGCTGCTACAGTGGTCTGTCTGCTGACAATAAACTGCATTTCCCGACATGCGTGGGAAGTGGAGGTTGCAGCAATAGTGGTTGTCCAACCAGCCGGCGGCGGACTCCGGCTGTAAACCGATGAGACCGCCGTTTCGTAAAGTCAGGGTGATTCAGCAATAAACCCTTTGCTCAGCTCCAAGACTGCCAGTCAGTCCAAACCCAGGAAAACCAGCTGTGACCACGTCTTTCTGTGTTTGTCCAAACAGCACAGCATATCCACCTCGCTATAAATATCACTTTAGAGGACGTAGTACTTTTTTCAGTAAGCGGAACGCAACAAGTGAACGCACCACTGCCAAACGCAAGCTACAACTAAAGCTAGTTAGCGGGGTTTTTATAAAGTGAAACACCCTCATATCTATTCTGTTTCATATTAAATGACTACATAACAAATAGCGAACATAGACCACCCCTGGAAACCGTATTTAATCATCTAGCTACAGCCAGAATCCACCCTTATCCTTATAGGGTAGAGGAGCTGCTGCTATAGTAAACAGCCATCACGAGTGCCCTCGACATCCATTTTAGTAAGACTTTAAATAATCAATTTAAATTATTTTAAAACATATAGTTAAAAAGGGGAAGTGAGGACCTCGTCTGGCTGTCAAATGTTACGAGTATAGAGACATAAATATGAAGAGCGGGCCCAAATTATCCGCATCATCTTAAACATGCTAGTAATGTTAGCAGCTAGCATCAACGGTTTCAGCCGAGCTAACCTAAAGGAGATTAAAGCAAACAGCTGCCTGCTCACTTGTCCTTGGTTGGTTGGCAAGTCCCCCGGCGGACACAAGTCCTCTACTGTTCGGCTCTTACCAACGAATTACAGCTAGATATTTGAACATTTAATATTTTGTAAAAAATGATAATTTACCTGCTGGGTCGAAGCGACTCTGGCGACAAAATGTCAGTCCGCCTTTTCCCGGAATTACTCCGCTGCTCTCTGAGGTTGGATTCTTTCATTCACAAAAAACACAAGCGACAATGACGTCAGGTCTAAAGAATGAGGGCGGAGCCAACCCCGCCCCCGCGGCGTACTCCGGGAGGATGTAAACAAGGAATCCCTGCATCCCAGAACTTTTCCATGACCAGCCCCCCTCCGCTATTCCCAGCAACAACAACTTCTCTGGAAAAAGATTAAAAAGCTGAGGAGAGGCTTTGTAGACTCACCCTTTACTGACACTATTGAGCATTAAAATCCATACGAAAGTTAAAAATCAAGCAGAATCCAATAATTAAAACAAGTACTAAAGGTAAAACCCACAGTATAAGTGCTGCATATGCTGAAAAGTACAGTTATGGCAGAATCTATTTCACTGCTGCACCACAGACATATGGAGGACAGCACCTGCCAAAATTAAAAATAAATACATAAATAAATAACTTGATAAATAAATTAAAATGCCATTAAATGTACTAAAAATATTAAAAATAAATGTAGGCATTAATTAATTTCCTTATTTATCTATTTATTTACCTTTGCATTAATTCCCATATTTACTTATTTACTTTCCTATTTAGTTGTCCCTTTATTTCATTTTCATTATATATTTTTTCATTCTAAATTTTTAAAATTAATAGGGACAATAAAAAGTGTAAAAATAAATAAATGAAATGAAATAAATACATATATTGGGGAATTAAAACAAAGGTAAATAAATAGTACATTTAACATTTAATGTCATATTTATTTATTGAGTTATTTATTTAAACTATGATGCTTCACTATGGCCGCAGAGGGAGAAGTATGCATACTTAACCAAAACAAAACAAGCAAACAAACAAACAAACAACCGGTTAACTGACATACCAGACAACTAAATATATTTTATTATATCTTCAGATATTTCTGCATTTGACATGAAATAATAGCATCATGAGCAGCTTTATCACATACAAATCATATACTAGAAACCAAAACAGTCATTGAAATAATAAAAAAAAGACAGTTCTGAAGTAAAAATACAAAACTAGGTCTTTTTTTCCTCCTGTGCTCCATCTTTACAGCATATACATGTATGAGTATTTCAACATACATCCCTCCTCCTCCTGTAGACAGCACTTTAAACTGTATTTACAACATTAGCCTGCAGCATTTCCTCTGCTAGATTCATACAGGACCTCTCACACGTCACCACATAACAAAGACGTAAAGAAAGAGGATGAAGCTTAAGCTTGAAAGTGAAATATGGCATTCAAAGTGCAGTACGACTGTACGGAAGCCTGAGAGGCAAGTGAGATTTTTTAAGTCTGATCTAAATTGTTTTCTCTCCTGTGTGTATGACTTAAGAACAGGTGAAAAAAAGTTTTTGCCAGGATGACTTTTCTAATTTTTTTCCATCTATGAAAACTATCTTTGTCAGGATTGTTTTTCTGAAAAAAAAAAAAAAAGTATGTAAACATTTGGTGAAAACAAGTTTTGCAGGTGATTTTTTTCTAAGTGTTTGTTGTTGTAATACTCATTGTGGCCACAGGAGTGCACCCTTACCCCATGTTCTAAATACAGACAGTTTCACTGGAATTGCATTGCTATAGTCTGGCTTACCGGGTGAACAGTGCCTGGATAAAGCCTAACTTCCTGTGTTGACAGGAAGTCCCTCCCCTTCTCAAAGTTCCTTCACTACGTGAAACAACAACAACAACAACAACCTCAGAGCTATCAACCTACATGCTGAAAATGTCAAGTTTTGAAGATTTGGATCGTGATTCAGGGAATGATTGTAAAGATCTACAAAGAATATGTTTACAACATTTTTGTGTAAATATTCCACCAAAACAAGTTCCGTCCCGACACTATTTTGCAGTCGCTGTATCCGGGGCGCAGCACCACCTAATACGATTGTGATTGGTTTAAAGAAATGTAAACAAGCCAGAGAATTTTTTTTCCCCTATCCAAGAGTGAAAACACACTGGATCCAGACCTTACTCCAGCACTGACACAGCACTGCGGAGATCGGTCTGGCTACGCAAGACTAGCATTGCTACAACAGCTTGGGTCCATGATGAAATAACAACAAAAAAAAACAGAAAAATGATCCTGACCCCCAAAATGTTTTTCACCTGCCAAAACCTTTTTACAGATGAAAAAAAAAACATAGAAAAATCAGTCATAAACACAGGAAAGAAATCAACTGAGATCAGACTTAGAAAATGGATCACCATAAAAATAAAAAATCTCACTTTCCTCTCAGGGTTTCCGTACAACTGACATGCTGCCTACTTTGCTTTTATAAATCATTAAATCAGGCAAGAAATCCTACTTTAAAGAGCTGTAATTCTACAAAAAAAAATTGCATCGGTTTGGGTTTCATCATCGTTTCCACCCTGATAAGACTTTTTTTCTTTTTTGTAGTTCGTACCATGAAAATATCCAATATTAAAGAAGCACAAAAACAGATGCACAAAAAAAAATAAAAATGCCTTCAACCTAAAAACATGTCATTCAGTGATTCAGCATGAAAATGCATTCATATAGACAAGAAACTGCGTGCATGTACAATGTACCGTAACTGCAACACAATGGACTGACCAGTGCTTTTAGAAAAAAAGGAACACGGGGTCATTTGTAGCCGGATGAAGCTCAGTCATGGTCAAAATAATCCGCTTTGTATCCATGTCAAAATGTAGCAACCCAATTACCCAGACAACACTCAGCGCGGTCTAAAAATAGCGCCGTGCTACTGTGCACAGACGTGGCTTCTGTCCTATTTAAAACCAGTATTATGTCAGACAAGCAGAAATAAAACAGAGCCGTGGCCACCGTCTGAGGCATGGCTTCGTGATGAGAAGATAAAAAAAAAAAAAAAGGGCCAGACGGATGTTCAGACAAAGCAGTTACATGTGTACTATGTGTGATAACTGCCTGTCTGCTGGGAGATAAGAGCGTTCCTGTGTTCTCCACCACACGGCCCCCTGGTGTTCGTAGGGAGCTACAGCAGAGCAGTGACAGGAGTTACTGTAAACACGTCGTCACACTCGCCATGACTCATTCGGATGACTCAAGAACTTCAATTATGTGTAAAGAAATAACCAGCTCTGGCTGCGGTGGAGTTAAATAAACAAAGAAATTGCCTGGAAGAACATCCAAGTCAAAGAAATGTGATGTTTTTTTTAACAGAGAGAATATTGACTGAACATATTGTAAATGCATGAGATGGAAATGTGGTACATTTAATATATTTTCCCATATTATTGTGCTTTTTTTTTTAGCTTTCAAATATACCATAGTGCAGGATTAAAACTGTAAAATGTGCAAAAGAAATAAGATTTTAGGTCCTTACAAGCAAAAAAACTTTAAAAAAAAAACCCTGACTGGCTGACAAATAAGTCCCTGCAGTGGGTGTGTCAGGGCATGTGCAGAAAACACACACACACACACACACACACACGATTTGGATGGATTTAAGTCTTTTTTAAGTATTTGGAGCCATGCGGGAACATCAGGTGGTGAAATGGGTGGATGTTTGAAAACGCAACCTGAAATTAAAATTCATTTTTGCTAAGAAATCAGTATATACTGTCATGTAAATCCATTGTGTTTTTTAACATGTGTACTTATCTGATCAATTATCAATGCTGTGATAGCGTCCCTTACATTAGTGTTCTCCTGGGGGTGTGAATTTAACATTTTTAGAAGCAACAAATCTGATTGGTCCTCCCAAATGTTGTTTGCTGCAAAGGGAGACGCCTGTTTCTGCAAATATATATATAAAAAACAAAGAATTAATTCTCTATTCCAAAACAGAAAATGATGCACAATATGTCGATTATTTAATTTCACAAAAAGTGAAAACATTTAAATGTCAGTTTGCCTTTAACATTTGGAATCACGTATGTATATTAACAGAGGAAAGGTTTAATTCTTCCTCTACGGAGCATCTAAAGTGAACCTATATTCATCTCGCGTTTTTTCCCCCCCGCAATCCAGTTAACCTACATTGTGTCCTGCAGAGGTTTGCTCCCTGAGTGAACCAGCTTTAATCCTGCGGCCGCCAATTCAAATAACGCCCCAATTACGCCCTCCGGTGTAATCCCGAGCAGCTCCGCTTGCTGCTCTTCACTCCTGGAGCAGACGCACGGTATCGTCTATAATCTGCTCTCGTCTGTTCCGCGAATATCAATAACAACATCCGTCCATACAGCTGACATTAACTCGTGGTTTCCCTTTAAATCCGTCGCCACATTGCGGAGAAGGATGTCCCTTAAAATCACACAATAAACCAGACAATTGATCTACGCACGGTCTCCATAAATTCGTACTGTATTTTTAGGACTGTACTGCTACTTAAAACAGCTTCCGTTTGAAGCACATGGATGTATTTGCAGGCCAACTCATTTGTTAAAGGAATACTTCAGTCAAAATAACATTTTTTAGATCAGTTACCCGACAAGTGTTGCATTGAATTTGTTAAGAAAACTTTCTTTTGGAATCCACAAACGGAGAAAAGTCTTGATGAATTAAAGAAATAGGGAGCCGAAGGGATGACGTCTTTTTGTAGGCAAAACCCGGAAGCTAGCATGGGTTCCCTCGTCAAAAAAAATGTGATTTTTTAATTGGATTTCTCATTTAGCCGCTTGTTAGCAACCGCCTTTTTAAACACACGTAAAAAGCTTTACAGACTTATTTTATGTCATAGAACAAAACGTTAAAATCTCCAAAGTTTGTGTTAACCACAGACCTTATTTCAGAGAACAGGAAGTGCAGAAATGCTAACTCATTTCTGCGTATTGGAACTACAAACTTAGGTGCCCTATAGCAGCCATGTTTAACAACGGCAATAAATATATCAAAACATTCGTTTACAAACTCTCACACAACTTGTGCATTATAATCCAAGTCTTGTTTATCCAGTCGTGTGCTAAAACCTTATACAAACCCTATTTTCAAACACTTCTATTTGCAACTTTACAGTTGTAAATAGTAAGGTTTTAGCAAAACTGACAGTGGAAATGAGACTTGGATTATACTGCATGAGCTGAGTGAGAGTTTGTAAACTGATGTTTTGATTTATTGTTTGTGGACTCTTCGGTTTTCTTCACAAATTCAATGCAACACTCGCTGGATAATTGATGTATAAATGGTCATTTTGACGGTGAAGTATTCCTTTAAATTGTTGCAAATTACTATCTAAATATTAGTGTCAAGTTCTCAAAATTAAAAGTTCTGAAATTTTATAAAACTTTAACGATATGTTCTATTTTCAGTCATGGAAAAAATATAATATAATTCAACACAGCCAGTGACTGTCTGAAAACAACAGGGCGATCCAGGCCCAGAACTAAAAACAACATTAGGACGATTACATTGCCACATGACTGAGCTAAAATGTGAAATTAAGCTTCCATCCAAGCCAGAAAACGTTCGTTCCAGAAGTCAAGTATGATTCAGTGAGAGTGTGACTCACAAAACAACAACTAACACAACCCTTTTCATTTTCTGGCCAACGGTTTTAACACCAAATCAGCTTAAAGTGTTACCACCGAAATAAGACGCTTGGGAAATGTGGGTGCAGAAATGTTCACGTAGGAAGGTCCTCGCATTCAAGATCAGTCCCAAAAAAAAAAAAAAAACGCTCTCGAATCATTCACACACTGAAGGAGCCGCGGGAGGTTTAAGTGCCACCCCGGGCCGTTTAAAAACAGTCTGATTTGTAAACGTGACATCTAGAACTCGTCGTCGGAGCTGAGCAGGAGGGTCTTCTCCGTGTCGCCGCGGCCGCTGACGGCGCTGTGGGTGCGGGAGACGGGCGGCGGCGCCCCCTGCTCCAGCGTGGACTGCTGGGTGTACTGCTGGTAGGCCGGGGAGAAGTTGTGGATGGCGTCCTGGACCATGTCGCCCGGGTTCATGGTCTCCTTCAGGCTGCTGGAGATGCTCTTCATCGGGGCGCAGCGGCCTGCGGGAGGACGGACCAGACGGGAGAGTTAGAGGTCAGGAGAAAGAGCGGGAAATGGAGTTTAACCCTCTGAGGTCTACAGACGTGCGGGCGATACAGAGGGCTGCAGCGGGCTGATTTAGAAGCTGGAGGAAATATATATGGTATCATATGAAACTAGAAGACTGGAGGAATTCCTACGAGTTTCTGAGCTATTTCGAGAACAAAAGTGCTCGCCATCCAATCGCAGAAAAATGCAAATTCTCATAGAAATCTCCAAATGTCAAAAACATTTTGAAACCAAATCACAGCATGCATTGAGCATGAGGTATTTTTGACCATTTTTATCAATTCTCGAGTGGTAAAAAATGGTTAAATTCTGTACTAAATCTGTGTAATAAATGGAATCAACCCTAAAATTGCTGCAATAACTTATGAGACATAATAGAACATTTGTATGGTCACCACATACATCAATCATAATGTTCTAGGACTTTATACACTATAAACCTTCAAAATTGAATAGGCGCCTAACCAAAACATAATGTTTATTACAGATTTATGGCTAGAAGAATTTGACCCACAGTGCTGAGCTGCACCTCAAATTAATCGTCAGATTCTCAGCTGTCAGATGATGTACACCACTTCTATGTGACGTCTACTGTTGACCTGCTATCTGCCCTTAAAAAATAACCTGCCCTCCACTCCCACCGCCCTTAAAAAAGCGGCTAGGCCTCAGAGGGTTAAAGGACGAGGAAAATGGTAGAAAAGGACAGCGAGGAGAGGAAATAAAGGGCGTAGAAAAGGCGTAGGAGTGATTTAGAGAAAGGAAAAGTAAGGAGAGGAAGGAAAAGGAGGGAAAGAAAAAAAAAAAAGGGGGGGGGGCATTAAGGGAGGGGTGGATTTATGGTGATTTAGGCAGAGGTGGCAAATCAAATGAGGAGTGGTGGAGGAAGAGGAAGGGAGGGAATGTGTGAAACAAAAACGGGGAAAGGATGAGACGAGAGGAGAGGGGGAGAGGGGTGATTTAGAGGAAGGAGAAAAGGGTGGGAGAGGAAAATAAGGGACAAAAAAATAGGGAGAAGAGGAGAGCGGGGCATCAGTGATTTAGAGGGTGTAAAACAACAAGACAAAAGGAGGGAATGGGTGAAAGAGAAATAAAGGGGAAAAGGAGGAATTGTAAAGGGACAGTGGATGTGATTTAGAGACAGGGAACGGAAAGGGAAAAGGGTTAATTTCACAGTGAAGGAACAGTAAAACAAAAAAAAGGATTCAGGAATAGGAGCAAGAAGAAAGAGACGCAATGAAAAGAGTTACAGGTAAACAACCAAATCACATCCATAACCTCGGATTAAACAAAAGAGAAACTAACTCAGTACATTTCGGAAAAAAGGGAGGACTAGCTACAAACAGCAGCAGCGTGAAAGAAAAAGAGGATTGCGGAGTAAACATCATCGGTGTTTAACCTACCAAACTCTCCATATGTAGGGACAGGTCCTTTATGGCACAGCAGAGAAGAAAAGAGACAAATAAAGATGGAGGTGTAGAAACATGAGTGATGGGCAGAAGAGTGTAGGAAGTAAAAGGTGGAAAATTATGGAAAAAGGAAAAAAAAAAAGAAAGAAGGAAGAAGTGAATAAAGGCATGGGAGAATTGTGGTTGAAAGAAGGGACAAAATATGCAACAGATGGGAATGGATGGAAATAAAATGGAGACAAAAGGCTCTTTAGAAACGTTTACATTTTTCCTTTTTGTAAAACATGCAGCAAGCGCTGGTGTAGGGCTGCGCGATTATGGTAAAAATTATAATCACGATTATTTTGGTCAATATTGAGATCACGATTAATTATTGACTTTGGAAACATCATGCATTTATTGAAAAAAATGTCTTTCAAACAGTGGATTTTCTTGGACATTAAATATAATTGAACTGAAAAACAAATTTAAAAAAATAAATGTTAAAAAATGAGATAAATTAAAAAAAATAAAAATAAAAATAAAAATAAAAATAATAATAATAATAATATATATATATATATATATACATTTAAATAATAATAAAATAAATAAAATATGTTGTAGTGCACTGCCACAACCTATTGAAAACTCCTAAACTATTTTTTATATTATATTATTTATATTATTTTGGTAAACTATATTGAACAAATTCCAGTCAGTAACTCAAAAGGGTGCGCTGGATTTACAACACAAGACAAAACGAGAGCATCATTGTGAAACAGAATGCGGCACAATAATCGTTTTGTCTCGTCTTCATAATCGTTGGAAGCCAAAATCGTAATAGAAAATAAAATTTGCAGAATCGCCCAGCCCTACTCTGATGTGGTGTTCCTGCGAGTGTCCTCCTTTCTTCCCGTCCTCACCTTGTGAATCGAGACTCTTGTCCATGTAGACTCTGTATGTGAAAGCGTGCCGCAGAGCCAGCGCCGCGAAAAACATCTCGATGCAAATGATGAAGTTCTGATAACCGGCGGCGACCGTCCCCTCGCCGACAGACACCTCCACGGAGTTAATCTGAGGGATGGCCCCGCACTTCTCCAGGATGGCTAGCAACATGCCTGAGCACAAACGATCAGAGGGGTACGTAATGATGACAAAACAATCTTTACGTATATGAAAGAATAAAAAAGCGTGTTGCGTCTGGTGCCTACCCTGCCAGAAGGAGAGGAAGATGACGGACTTGACCATGAGGAACTTGAGCATGGGGCTGTACGGGCTGAGCAGCTCCCTGGTGGAGAAGTAGAAGAGGAAGAGCGCGTACAGAGACAAGCTAACGGAGATGTTGTAGATGATGGTCACGTACAGGTAACCGCCGGCAACACTGCAGAGAGAGAGAGAGAAGTCGGAGAGAACGATGTTAGTTCTGATTGCTAAACGCCTTAAAAGATTAAAACCCCAAACTGAAACCATTAAGGGACGATCAGTCTGGGACATTCAATTAATCCACAATTTAAAAGGAGTAATCCACAAGTTCCTGTTTTGTTTTTTTGAAATTTGATGGCTTCTTTGCCGACAGTTTTTCTCATAGACTGTATATAAAGATGGATGACGCACCTCCACGTCCTCCCACTGTAACAACATTTTCATGGAGGTGTTGCACTGAAAGGGTTTCCCTCCCAACGCTGTTTTGCAGAGGCACAGG
>JAOVVB010024029.1:0-15953 GCA_028570985.1 Heterobranchus longifilis | reverse complement strand
AGCCTAGAATCCTTTAGGTTCTTAAAATAACTTCAACTCTGTCATTTCCCCTCAGTCTCTCTGACTGGACCAGCAAATCAATGGAGCAAAAGTTCTACTACTCTGGAAATATCGCAATGATCTATAGGTCCACCATAACATTGTAAGGCTTTGAGTGGTTGCTAAGACTAGAAAAGCGGTATATATATCCAGTCCATTTACCGCTACTACTACTGCTATTCCCTAAAGAAATTAATATAATAAATGTTAATAATAATAATAAATGAAAATGTTCTTCTGTTCTTCTAATTTTCAATTCAGAGTATTGAAGACCACATTTACTGTTGGCATTGTTGGGGATCCTGGATTTGTCAGCTAAACATTCATAGTAAAACAAAAGGTTTCAAGATTAGTAATGCTGTTAACGCCAAATTCCCAGCCTAATTATGTTATGAAACTTATGAAATAGGTTCAAATTAGTCATCCTCAACATTTGATGTGTTGTCAGTTGGACAGTTGGAGAACAATTAGACACAAAATAGGATGTAGGCTTTACAGGATTTTTTCCCCCTTTGCAACTAATTATCATGTTTTTATCAAATGATGTACAGATTTTTAGGCATTCAAATGGCTTGGAAAAATAGTGCATATAGCTAAATGGGGAAAAAATCTCCCTGCATGCCCCCCCGGACCCCCCTTGGTTTGGGCTGGGCCCCCAGTGTTTACAATGTCTGGCTCCGTCCCTGGTCTGGCTGCTTTAGAGGTCTTACATGGTTATCCTGTACACTTTCAGAAAATAAAATCTGTTAAGGCAAAATAAAATGGCCTAAAATTGTTTATAATGTTCTTATACTATTGTTTTAAGACGAATGCAAATTCTGAAAATACCCCTGCTTATTAAATTGTCAATCCTCCCTGAAAACTAGAGCCTGATACCAATATATCTGCAATGATCTAATATTGTCTGACATATGTTATAATATATATCCTATTCTTTGCTTGGGTAGCTTGATTTGATTGACTATTTGGCATATGCATGGATTTCTCAGTTATTTATATATTTAAGGAAACCCATATTAAATTAGTATTACAGCTATGTTTTAAATGTATGCCTCAAAGGCCATTTGGTCAAAAGGCCTCCGTGTACAAATATCATAATCTAATGAGTAAATACCATGAACTCTTGTGAGCACATTTGTGCTCCCCAGAGGATAGACCCTTTCTATTTTGGATATTTGATGTGCTCAGATTTGCACACATACAAATATCCTCCAGTTTGCTGAGGCCCTTTCTTTAACTTCAAACTTTTCATTTTTAGCACCACCACTTATAAGAACGGCAGAATCGTCACTATGATGTTTAAAATTCAAAATATTGGTCGGGTAGTATTTGCTGCATTGCATTACGTCATACAGATTATTTCTTCAGTGCATCTGATTATCACTAATGCTGAAATGATGGATTTTACCTAGCTTTTTCAATTCAGCTGTATTGACGACATATGTCAATATGACTGTAACACCTGAAATCAGGTTGTCTTGGTGACTATATGATGACATCAGTATTTACTTATTATGTGTGCATGTTACTGCGTTTGTTCCCAATACAGTCATGGCTTAAAATAATGTGAGATGTCAGTGTGTCATGCATTAAAAAAAAAACAGTTCTGTTTTCCAACGCTCAAAGCATTTAGACTACTGTTTGCAAAGTAAACCTGTTTGAGACAAAGACAACAGGCTGTGTTTTCATTCCTTGTTTGATTTCAGCTCCCACACCCAACACCACTGCTGGGTGTGTCCGTGTGTGTAATCTGTTTGACTTAATGATATAACACTGCAACAAAGAGGATTTCAAAACAGTTTGACATGATAATGCTGAGTAGAACCCGGGACATGGACTGAAGTATATTTAAAAAATAAAAAATAAAAAAGGAGAGGGGTTACTTCATTGATTGTGTTTCATAAGAATAAATTCCCAACTCTTCTCTTTGTTCAGTGTCTCCACTAATCAGAAAAATAAAACCCAAACTTAGCAGCCATGTGTTGGACAGCTACCTTATGTTTTGGCCTGTTGTTGCTTTTGGATGTTTGTATTGTATTTTGTAGATTTCGTTTTCCTGGAATCCTTGACACTTCAGGCTGAGTGTAACCACATAATGATTTCCAGAGATTTTATTTTTCAATCTGATATTATACGCATATAAACAGAGGCAGTTTAATCTTTTTTTTGTGGAGCTCAGTGACTCAATGGAGTGCTGATTTTAGCAAATACTGACATGAGCTTAAATTAATTCATCAGCTTTAATTGCTTAATCTATCCGTACTTTTTCCCCACTTATCTGGCTCCAATTTAAATTAACGCAGAATTAATTAATTGAATCATAAGGAATTGTATGTGCTGCTGGGAACTATTGAGGAAAAAACATTTTATAATACTCAATCATTCTTGGCCATATCGTCCCTTTTGGTTTTCCATCACTTTAGCCGGTGTGATCAGGCAACAGGTATTACATTGTATTCTGTGTGGTATTAAAAAGGTCTGAAATTTAACCTGCTGAAACTGCAGAATCCCTGTTTAAATATTTAAAGTAGTGTTAAAGTGAATAATTCCTAAATGTGTTGTAAGGTTTTGCCTTATTGCACGTTAAAAATAAAAAAAAGCACATTTACTTCAACTTTTGAAATCCGGTCATCACTGATTAGAATGTGCATGAATTTTAATGTCCATATATATAATTTAAAAGTAACATAACCCTGCGAGTTTCCATTTTCATAACACATCTGCCACTGAGTGAAATAACTTTTCCCCATTAGAAGTCCATCTCTGTTTTCATGCATAAACACTAAACACAAAAATGTAAATTTACCAAATTACTGAAATTCTCCTAAATTGTCTCAAATTAAAATGTAAGTATTCAAACTTTACACTAGAATAAATAAATAAATAGTCATGGTAACATGGACTTCGCAGTATGCTTCTTTAGTTAACTGAGTCGTGCATTATAGTCGGCAAGCCTTATTATATGTATTAATTAGCTGTGTTCATTATGATGGCATTTACTCATAAATTATAAAATTCATAAATGTTAATTAGCTGTTCCTTTTTGCAGCAAATCCAAATTTAAGATAATATATCTTCTAAAACTCATCTTCAGTCTCACTGTCCTTTGATACTTCTAGTTAGTAGCATGAGCAGTAAAAGTATTAAAGCTGTTACAGTATATTAAATATGTGGAGGAGTACTGATGTAGGATGACTGACAGTCAACATGAACACTATTTAACTGCGTTATAAATTCACAGATTAAGGAGAATCAGTGATCTTCAAAATTACAGCATGCATATGAATACTATTTTCTGCCTGGTGTTCAATAATGTAGTGATGATTTAATAACTTGTTACTGACTTCATGAAGTTATAGTACACTAAAAATAAATGTGAGGTTTTTCCTCATTAGAAACTGGATGAAAACAAAAATAATCCACACGTGGCACAGACAGTATTGATTAGATATCATTTTTTGTTCAAAGTAAGAAAGAAAAGCCTTCTAGAGTTTTACAAATATATATAAGCAGTGTGTGCCAGTTTTGTGATAAGTTTGTTTGAGTATCTGTGTTTGGCATATTTTGTCTATTAGTAGTTATGCTGTCGAGTACGGTTGATTAAATTTACATGTTGGAAAAGTTTATTAAGAATAATTACATTTTAAAAGTTGGATACATTTCCAATATAACCCACCTAACCCAAATTAATTTCCGTGGTTTAATGCATCATCTTGGAATTATCTGTATGCATTAACACATCAAATATAGCAATAGCAGACATGCGTTGACACATGCAGGAGCTCTAGCTCTTTTTTTTCCTTTACCTTTGTACTTAGAGTAAATAGCAAACATTACTGAAAAAATTCACATTTACTATACATGTGTATTATATAACCTACAAAATATTAGAAACACTTAAATGAAATCAATCTTGTAAAGCCACTATAATCAGCTACAAATAAAGAGATGCAGAGAAGCAGACAAATTAAGCTTTGAGAAATATATAGTGCAACACATCTAACAAAAGTAAATTATGTGCTGGACTACATGTGATCAAATGAGACAATAAAATGACCTCACTGAAAGCTCCCAAAGCAAAACAAACAAACACAAAAACATGAGAAATAACCAATCTGTATGATGGATAATAACATCAGCAGCGTTTAGTCCATTCAGTAAGAATTATATTGCAGCATCAGTTTACCTGGAAGTCGTTGGCTTTGTTGTAGTGAATGTTGAGAGCTCTGAAAAGTTCTGATTCTCTGCCCACAGTCAGACTCCTCACGTCGGCCACTCCTTCTATGAGAGCGTGCCGGGCGAACTTCTCCATCTGGATGTAGTAAAACTCCCTGAAGTTACTGAACCACTTGATGAGCTGGGAGGTGATGCAGCGCGTGAACTGAGGACGAAACAGAGAGGCAGGTGAGTGAGGTGATCAGTCATCAATGTGTAGCATTGTCTTTTATGTGAGAGAGAAGAAGCTAAACATATGTACCATATTAAAAATATAAAGCAGAGAGAATTTGAATAAAGTATTTCACATCTCTGTGTTGCCATTTTTACACATTTTGTGTTTTACAGAAATGCAATAGTGATGTAAAGTTGTTAATCCTGATCTGATTGCTTGATTGTAATGCTGTTGACAAATAAAAAACAAAGTATTCACTTATCTGGAACTCAGTCATTATTCTGTGGTGATACAGATGCATTTTGAAACAATAAAACTGGTTTGGGATCATAAAACAATGAAAACCTTTAAAGGTTGTAGCTTTTCTCTCAGAAACGGCAAGAAAAACAGACTTTCCCAAGATTGTGATGAATGCCATCTGTTTTTTGAAGTAATGTTTTGTAAATATAATCAATTAAAATGACACATGAATTGTGGTGGTAGTCAATATAAAAGTATTTCCTCACCTGCACATCATGGAAACACACCTTCAGCAGCAGTGAGCTCGGGTAGCGGCTGTAGAAGAACATGAGTTTTGCTTTCTTCAGATGATTTGTGGTCAGACCCTCCTGAATGCACCAGTGTTAAGATTAAACACACATAGACATAAGAAACTTTACTTTGGTGATGAGGATGGATGCAGTTTCTCCCCAAGTCATCATTAACTGCAGGACAAATGGAGAGACTGCAATTTTCTGCAAGTTTGGCAGATCAGATTGAGTTCTTATAGGATTCTGTAATATGTAAAGTTGTTTCTCTCTTGAAAAAGGAGCATTATTGTTTATGAACAGACTCATTATATAATGTACCTACAGGGGAGGGTTTGTGACAGAAGGTTGTCACGATACCAGAATTGTAAAACTTTGATACAATACAAAAAAACTTTACTCGATACCACAGCAAAAAGAAGAAAGTCCAAAATAGGATCTTTTTTTTTTTAAATAATTAACAAAATGCACCCAGTGCTGGTAGAGAAAAAGTCACTGAACACCAACACACAGTTGATGTTCTTCCCTGTTCTTTCAACTGTGCAGTCTTGGGTTGAAAATCTCTCTTTTTTTTGTTTCGGTACTTTCCATACTACCAAATGTGGATATCATATCGTTTTAAACACATGGTATTGAAAAAGTATCGATACTTTTTACAACCTTAATTTGGACCTCAAATAAGAGAGGAAGAAATATTTTTTTTCTGTCACTGCTGATTGCTTTTTAAAGCCACAAGACAACATAATAAAAGATCAAAAATTAGACTTCATCGATATAAAACTTGTAAAGGATACATTCAGCATGTACAGGTTATTCTTCACCGGGCAATCTGACTCAATTTTGACATGAGGGAGACACAGACTTTCCAACAGCGGCACAGTGCGAGTCTGTGGGCTTCTGACAGATCTGGAGTTGACCTTCGATCTCACTTTGACCGAATTCCAACGTGTGTCAAACTTGGCTTGATCGACCTCAGAGCATCCATCGTGCCAGCACCTGAGGGCGTGTTGCTGGGCCATGTTGTGATTCTTCTCTGACGGCTGATCTTCGTGCAGACCGAAGAGGACTGGAGGTTTGGGATGATGGGGAGCTCTTGATCTGGACTGGAGGATGAACTTGTTTTCCAGTCCAGGCTTTTGCACGACCAGGGACAGAGCTTCGGTTTGAACATCTGGGGCTTGCACCTCTGCATTCCCACAACGGGAAAGTCTTAACGTATCATCTTTACCAACTGATGATTCCAGAGGCACATCTACGTCTCCCTGGTCGTTTGGCGATGTCTGTAGAAGCGGCATGCTTTTGAAAATAGAGTCAACGCTCCTGCTGACGGCTCTGGAGAGTTCGTACTTCAAAACATCTGCCATCAGCTTTATCCTCTGCGGTTTGGATTGGAAGTAGTTCATCAGCTTCACCTTCTTCCATCCTTGATACTTTCTACTTGAGCTGCTCTGAAACTTGCTGTATGAATCTGAAAACCTTGGAGATGTTTCGGGAGAATCGTTCCAGGTGGGGTATTTCTCATCCTTACTGTCTGTAGTGTCGGTGACTCCATCGTTGAACCTTGTTCTGAGCTGACCAAGGTCCTGAAGCTGACTCTGCTTTCTTGTAGTCTGGCTGCCAGATCCACTCCTTTCCAAATGCTCCTGATCTTGAATCCCTTCATTTTCCTGCGTGCCGTCTGACTCCTCGTGCTGATTTGCCATCACATCCGTGCAGTGCATACCAGGAGAGCTCGTCATGCCTTTGATGATATTTTCTACTCTGGCACGCTTTGCTTGATGGCCGCTGTTTACATTCCACTGACCACAGGAACTGGATGCAGGAGGCGGGTGCCTTCTCGTGGGTCCAGTAGCGTCGTCTCTGGGAGGACTGAGCTCCAGCTGGCGGGAACAGATCAAACTTGAACCAGCATCACTGCTGCTGTAATAAGCACTTTCCGGTAGCATTTTTATGTCCTCGCTGTCTTTGTGTGAGGACGCAGAATCACATGAAACATCTGGATTTGACAGCCCAGGGTCAGGTTGAAAAGAGGAGAGGTGCTCTGCAGTGCAACTGTCAAGGCAAATGCTGCTGGAAGAATACATACCTTTGCTCCAGACATTTGGATTCATACTTGTTGGGCTAAAAAAAAAAAAAACAAGAGAACAGTGGGGAGAAAAAAGCATTGGCATTAATTATATAATGCAGGTGTTGTAAGAAATAAAAAATAAAATTACTTCCTGGAATTCCTAGAGATATCTCAGTAACAAATGAAAACTGTGTTTTTCTTTTGCACAAACATGGATCTGAATTGCCTTGCAAATAAATCAGATTCAAATTCAAGTGAACTGAAATTTGTTTCAACTTTAAAATGTTAAACCACAATAACAAATATTGTCCAGATTAAAAATAATTTTAGAAAAGCATCTGGTAGCTATTAGGTTTTTTTTTTTTTTGCACAACTCAGAGACAACATTTTTCAAATATTCAGTTGTTTTTTTAAATATCTTACATTCTGAGACAGAGTAAAAACTAAAACATGTAGCTTAGAAAATAAGCACATACATACAGTATATTATACAACCCACCTGTTGCCTGTGCAAGGAGCTGAAGAGGCTGCAGGTCTGCAGCATGCAGGAGGAGTGACTCAAGTATTTGTAGTGGTCCAGCTGAGAGCCCCTCCAAACAACAGGAGGTGTGGTCAAATATGCCAACCTATCCCATCTCCATGCACATAATAACATTAAATATGTTATTCGAGGGGCGTCCCCCTGATCTTCAAGTGGTACTATCATAAAGGCAAAATGGCCCAAAAAATAATCTTTAAAAAAAACTAGGCCTAGGCCTATATGAGGAATTATATATATAAATAAATAAATATATATTTATTTATTTATTTATTTATTTATTTTTTAACTTTATTTATGGAGTTTTCTTTTACGAACTAACAACAACAAAGCCCCTCAGCGCTTACAGCATCCCCAGGTCCCTTGGCGTTTTAACAGTGAGCTTACCACTAGGGCCCCTAGGCCCCTGGGGCTTAAAGTGTGATCTGACTAGGGTCCCTGGGCCCCTCCGCACTTAAAGCATGTGCTAACCACTAGCGCCCCTGGACCCCGCAGTGCTTACATTGTGAGTTGACCACTAGGGCCCCCAGGCTCCTCTGTGCATATGTAACACCTGGGCCCCTGAATTGACCTGGGGGGGCCCTCCAGGATACATGTACCCAGGGGTGTCATCCGGCCCTGGATCCTGCACACTGTCAAAGGCTTTGCAATATAGAACTGAATATTTATTTAATAAGCAGACAACGTTTCAATCTTCCTCAGGTCCCCAGAGACCTGAGACATTTTAAAATGTAGCCTATTTAACTAATGTTGAAACGTTACAACTCAAAAAATATAGGCTAAATAGAAAAGTTTAAAAAAGAAAGAAAGCAAATACAGGCAATGGGCTACAGTCCTGTTACCTTTAAATTAATGCTTTTTTAAATTTTATCATCTGAAAAATCAACTTGTATTTCGTCCTATTCGCGATGTCTGTCAGGTTTAAGTTCATGGTGTTCAGTAAGATTTTTTTTTACAGTCTATGATTTTTATCCAGCCCCGGTTTCTGACCCCCCTCCCCGTCCAGCCGCAATGGTTCCTCCCGGTCGTAACGCCCTCGCTAGCGGTCGTGTCTAGGAGGTTACCCTAAATTTGCAAAAACTCTCGTGAGACTCATTTCCAGACCACATAACCCTAACCATACCATTCGAGGTTAATGCCTCACCATACCAATTTAACCTTAACTATCCGAGGTTAATGCCTAACCATACCAATCTAACCTTAACTATTCAAGATTAATGCCTAATATTACCCGCGAGACTTTGGCAAATCTAGGGTTATCTTCTGGCCACGACCCCTAGCCACGACCCTCGCTCGCGCCTGGGAGCAGCGAGCTTCCGCACCGCTCCTTAAACTGCTGTCAAACAAGGGACACAGCCGCCAGTTAGCTTCACGCTATGTTATCGCAAACCAGATGTGCATATCGGACGCTTGGTCGCTCTCTGTCAGCGGTGAGCCAGGTAGGTTGGGGAAAAAACTCTGAACTGAGCCTGTGTATTGACTCTGAAACGACTTCGACTGATTAAAACAAGACACAGCTAGCATAGCTGTTAGCTACCGCTAGCTTAGCCTGTGAAGCAGGGCCTCGACTACCAAGGGCAGACTGACAGCTTCACAGGCAGCTAGTGAGCTAAAGTTTAAGAAGAAACTGAGAACATTATCCCACTAACTATCTGACTATTGAAATTGGTCTTTATCCCATGGCCCCTGTAAGTTATATTATTGTCTTTTCTTTCAGTAACTGGTTTGACATTAGAAGCAGTCTCAGGCTAATGTTCGCATGTTATGGTGCTTGCATGTTATGGTGCCCTGTGTTTGTAAGAGGATGTGTGTGCTGCTGACCTGACAGAAATAGCCCATGTCATGTGTTCGACATGTATGTGCTTTGCCCTCACCAACTTCAGTTGTCTTTTCAGTGCTTTTTGAGAGCATGTAATGAAGCTGAAACATGATCACGACGGTAATCACTTGTGTTTCTTCTTGTCAGGGTTGATTTGTACTTCGCCCTACTCTAAGGAGACCACTGTGCTAGTAGTGTCTTAAATGGATTATGGCGTGCATAGGGGTCTTGAGAAATACAGTCACTGCAGTTTATTAGGTACTACACTTGGCTACAAGTAATGCAATCTCAAACAACAGCTCTGCAGTAATACACACCTCTCTCTCTCTGCAGTAGTAGAGAGAGGTGTTGAATCACAGGCATTATGGAGGCTGTAGTTTGTGGTGCTGTTATATTGTGTTGCATTATACTGATTTTTAGTCCAACCTCATTGATATTTATGGGGTAGATGCAAGGTCTTTCTAATTTGTGTCCACCCCATTTATAGCAATGAGGGTAAGCTAAATAACAGAAACCCTTCTCTGTATAATGCAATACAGTTTGTAGTACCACAAACTACATCCTTCAAAATGATCATACAGCTGAATCACCTCTCTAAAACAAAAACTGAACATTATAACCTTCATGAAGGCAGGATTAATTGCCTGGCAGTTGCATTAGGCTGCATTAGTTTTTGTTAGGTGTACTAGTAACTTAGCGTACAACTATGATTACTTTAAGTGAATGTTCGGCATTTGTCTTTAGGACTTTGTACTTTTGATCAACAGATCAAATAATTGTTTCAGCTCTAGATATCGAGGGAATGATTTATTGAAGGTAGGATTTATTGCAGGGTGGTTCTGTTATACTGCGTGGCACAAAATATATATATATATTTTTTTTAATCATGAGAAATAATCCATCTAGAGTTTTGGAACTACTCAAGTAGAACATATTGAAAAAGTAAATACAATAAGAAGTCAGAATTAAACTAAATATGTTGATGGTTCATCATCAGCCAGTGTAATGTTTGACTCTCGACCCTTCATGTATACATGTACATAATCAACACCAGTTGTTCTAGTGAGTCAGAGCAATGGAAATTCAAGAAACTTGGAGGCTGCTTGCCTGCACATGATTTGATCTACTGTATAAGAACCATTTCTGATGACAACACCCTCCTCTGGCATCCCACATCAATAGGTTTGGGTTTGGGTAACAAGCGACTCCACCAGACAAACATCAGTGTAAAAGCAGCCGGAACTAGGCAGGCTTCTTCACTAGAGGCTCTGCCCTCAAAATGCCTACATGCATGACTCATAACATATAGCAGTGCAGCATAGTTAACCTTACAGTTAACACTGGAAAATCCAGTTGTTTTACTGAAAGTTCAAGCTATGAGAGTTTACTGGAGAATGTATTTAGAAGACTTATGCTGTGCTCACCAACAACATTTCTTTCTGTCATTTCTTTCTGTCATCATCCATGGCTGAAATAACCCACTATTGCTGCTTCGCTTTGTTCCTGTTGTAGCAGTCCCAGATATGTCGGAAAACTAAACGATACGCAGAGTTCGGTGAATCGTCTGGATGACTGTCACTACTACAGCAGTGTGAGCCCAAAATAAACACATTTTTGTGATTTAATTGCACTAAATTGATCAAAAGGATGCCAAAATAACTACAGCATGATTCCAATTTGTAAAAAGTTTGAATTCATGCTTTGTCAGGTCTGCCTGCAAGGCAACAAGCAAACAGCTTTTAAAATGCTTGTTTTCTGAATGGTGTTCAGATCATCAGGGTTATGCTGTGCAGGAGAATCTCAATGCGGATAGGCTTTTGCAGCACAGCGTCACATGAATTTCTTACATTTCAACTGCCACGAATGACACCCAGAGGGAATTTGTGTCTATTCACATCTTTGTGGTGACTTTATATGTAATCGCACCGTGCGAAAGGCTTGCTTTGCGTTTGGTGTAAACACAGCATTACAGTTTCCACGAGCTTGTTTGTTTACGATCAAGCTGCTATAGCAATGCTACAGTAGTAAGCTCATTAACGGAGAAAAGTAGGCTGTGGTTTGATACTGATCAAAATCATGCTAATGTGATTTAAATTTTGTTTTATCTTTTCAGGCCAATAAAGTGCTGGTCCGACAAAGTGTATCAGGTAAGTGTGCTTCTGACTGTAGACCTTTAGCTGGAACATCTAAAACTGCAGTTTTCATTTTATTGCTCATGAATAAACAAGCTCTATAAGTGGATCATCCAAAGCAGAGTAAGTGATGCTTGTTTAATGACTGAGATGCCTTCAGAGCCCACAAGTGGTTAATTGCAGCTCTCAGAGAACTCCACTCATGTCTCATGTTAGAGCCTCTGGAGAAGCAGTTGTTGATTTTCTTCCTTTTCCTCTTAAAGGCCTCCCTGTCTGCAGCCGGCTAGTTTACAGGAATTCACAGATGTAAGTGCTCTCTCCCGTTCTGTTGTCTGTCTTTGAATGCCCCTCGGTAACATTTCACGTTTAGAAACTCAGCGTAGGGAGCCCCAGGGATGACATATGTTTGTAGGCCAACCAGGAAGTTAGCGTCGCCCTGGTTCCCTCGACAAAAACCTGTGGTATTTTTCCACTGGATTCACAGAAAATAAGCTCTGTGGCGAACACAAGTTTATGATACTTAAATGTTTTGTCTAGCAAGATAATCTCTCCATATGAACATCACTTTTATGATGTTAGAAGTGTAAATGCAATCGGCAGAAGTTAAAAGTTAACATTAGGCTATAAACAAACTACTCAATGGTTGCATGTCGCCATCTCCCGTCATTGTCGCCCTACTAAGCTGACGTTTAATGTCCTCCACAACCTCTGTAGTCTCATTTAGCCATTTGTTAGCAACCACCTTTTTAAAGACCTGTAAAGGCTTTGAAATTCACCAGCAGGGTATTTACCGAGTCTGACCTATTTTATGTCGTAGAACAAAACGTTAAAATCTCTGAAGCTTGTGTTAACCACTGACCTTATTTCAGACATCTAACTAAAAACATATTCTACTACAAACTGGGGCACCCGATTGTCAGTGTCAGACCTCTCCATATTATTTATGCATCATAAACTGAGCTGTGCAGCAAATATTATCTTAAAGAGGTTTCATGTGGTGTAGAGTATTGATCAGTATTGTGTGTACATGTTTAAACACGGTAATTTGGTTTATACAATTGCATTTGTCTAAAAATACAAGTTGTTTTTTTCTTCTTTAGATGTGAATTTCCGTCATCAGCGAATGTCTTCCACGTCAGATACTTCAAGACATCCGCTGTTCACAGTAGGTATTGCAACAACATTATGTATTGAAGACAACTGTGCTCAGTGTCGAACTTACAGCAACTGTTCTGTTTTTTGTGCAGGGGATGAGGTTGTCACAGTCAAAACTCCTGCATTCGCAGAATCTGTTTCTGAGGGAGATGTGAGGTGGGAGAAAGGTTTGTATAAGTTGTCACTGTCCAATATTATATTACCAGTGAGCCAACTGTTTAAAATAACCCTGTTTCTGCACATGAAATGAATGCTCTTGCATTGTTTGTGTTTCAGCTGTGGGCGACTCGGTGATAGAAGATGAAATTGTGTGTGAAATTGAGACTGACAAGGTATGAGCATTTTTATTTTATTTTTCCTTAAACAGCGTATGAGAAAATTACTTCTAAAAAAAACATCTGAATTTTGTACTTCCAGACCTCAGTACAGGTCCCGGCTCCAGCAGCTGGTGTAATTGAGGAACTGCTGGTGCCTGATGGAGGGAAGGTAGAAGGAGGGACGCCCCTCTTCAAACTCAGGAAAGGAGGTGAGTTTAGTCGGCCATCAGTTATCATTTTATCACTGATGTAAACAAACTTGTAGGGCAAGTTTTTAATACACTGGTGACAGTGTGATACCTGAGTTTCAGTACCTTTTGTTAAATAGACAAGCTGTCTCCCTTTCCCTTAATAATATACTGTATACAATTATCACAATTAGTTTTAAAGTATGTAAAAAAACTCTGAAAAGGGGCTGTAAGCACATCTACTCTTCTCCCTCATTGAGAAATTCTGGGTCTGGCCTCAAGCCCCTCCCACTACCTGTAGCTGTAGCTACGCTATTTTTTCAACACGTGAATTATAAACGACTGCTGCAGTTGTGTGTTAAATCGTGTGTTTACTTCTGTTTCCTCAGCTGTCGCTGCCAAAGCTGCTCCCTCCCCAGCTGCAGAGGCACCGGCTGCAGCCCCTCCACCTCCACCACCACCTCCAGCTTCAGCCCCCACTGCCATGCCTCCAGTGCCCCCAGTGCCACCACAGGCTGCCCAAGCCAAGCCTGGTGTGTTTCCTGCTCTCGCATATACACCTACATGCTGCAGAAAGCATTTATGTATTATTATTGTGCAGGATGTATGTGTTGGCCACCAGCACAGTTTTTGGCTCTTAATGTCACATTCTGTCTTTCAAGTTTCTGCCATCAAGCCCACAGCTGCAGCTCCAGCTCCTCCAGCAGCAGGAGGCAGAGGAGAAAACAGGGTAACACACTTGTTATTTTTCATTTATATGTTTTGTTTATTTGACATTAGTATAGGAAATAATGAAGTTTGTTCTCCCTTTGACCAGGTGAAAATGAACCGTATGAGGTTGAGAATCGCCCAGAGGCTAAAGGAGGCTCAGAACACCTGCGCCATGTTGACCACCTTCAACGAGGTGGACATGGGGTGAGCCGCAGCAGCTCCTGAAAACATTAGTACAACTTGCTTCATAGTATTTGCATTGGTCTCATGCTAATGTCTCATTTACGATCATAGGATATATTTGAATTCCCATGCAAATATACCGTTTTACTGGGAAATACATCACAGCACGGAAGTCTAAATTCCTTTTCAGCTCGACTTTAAAGGAAAAAAAAAAAAGATTCCTCACCAAAGAAATGCTCTAATACTTCATCTATTTTTCTTCAGCAACATTCAGGATATGAGGAAAATCCATAAGGATGCTTTCTTAAAGAAGCACAACATCAAACTGGGTTTTATGTCAGCGTTTGTGAAGGCTGCAGCGTACGCTCTGACTGACCAGCCTGCTGTCAATGCCGGTAAGAAAACGCTGACTTACTTCCACTGTTTTTTCTTTTGTTTAAAACTGGACTTTCCCCATGTATTATACTATTTTTTATCTTTGACCAAACTTTATTCCCAAAATGTTTTTACTACAGTTATTGATGATACAACCAAAGAGATTGTCTACAGGGATTACGTCGACATTAGCGTCGCTGTGGCAACGCCAAAGGTATGACTTTTGGCTCTATGAAACTTTATATATAAAAGCTGTTGCTGCTAAATGCTGGGTAACATTGAATACACCTGAAGGACATGCTTTTTGTTTAGGGGCTTGTTGTGCCGGTGATCCGTAATGTTGAGACCATGAACTTCGCAGACATTGAGAAAACCATTAATGCACTGGGAGAGAAGGTAAAAGGCTTTGTGCAACAGGTGTTCCACATATTTGTCCTGTCCTCTTTTAAAGCACTATTCAAATAAAATGTATTATTATTATCATTATTATTATTATTTAGACTGCAACTAATATCTATTTAATTTATCACGAAAACGAGAAACTCATTTGTGTTGTGTGCCTCAGGCTCGTAACAATGAGCTTGCTGTTGAAGATATGGATGGAGGCACTTTCACCATCAGCAACGGTGGCGTGTTTGGCTCCATGTTTGGGACGCCCATCATCAACCCCCCACAGTCTGCCATCCTGGGCATGCACGGCATCTTCGACCGACCTGTGGCCGTCAATGGAAAGGTGAGAGTTACGTGTCCATAGCTGCAGATCGCAAAATTGTTTCTACATTTCAAAAGAATAAAAATAGTGAAGAGTGACTTTAGTTTACTGGCTTAACAAAAGTGTTACTGGTACAAAAAAACTCAGATGTCACATGAAATAAAAACAAAGAGTTGGCAGTTCAGCGTACCAAGATGCCACCAAAAAGTTTGAGTTATTAGTGGTGTAACGGTACACAAAATTCACGGTTCGGTGTGTGTAGCTCGGTTTCTGGGTCAGGTCCGTTTTCGGTACAACAGGGAAAATCAAAAGTGCAATATAAAAAATAATAGTAACAGTCAAGGCACTTAAATACTGCATTTTGTAAGTAATAAAAAAATAAATAACACAAATATCAGTCGTGCTCCATTATCAGACTCTGACCTGTCGATAATTCCTGATCTGGGCTGCAGCTTGTGATGGTTAAATACAGAGCCGGCACGGACTGATTAAAATACAGACGTGAAGGGATATTGTAGCAGGACTCGAGCACTTCTCTGTTTCTGCAGATATACCCGACTGCAGTAGAATAATGTCGGCGTACATTTAGACACAACTCGTTGTCCATTGAGCTCGACTAACACCGCTAACCGGGCTAAGCCGACTCTCATGCTGCAGAAGACAACTGATGCGCTGCCAAAATATTCAGGGTAAAACTTGCACTCTAGAATTTCTGTTCCGTGAATAAATGTACCGTTACACCCCTAATGGCTAAACTACACGCCTGTGGGGTCTGATAAAAATAAATGCATAAAATGTG
>JAOVVB010024019.1:0-15953 GCA_028570985.1 Heterobranchus longifilis | reverse complement strand
GTGCGTGCGTGCGTGTGTGTGTCTGTGTGTGTGCGCGTGTGTCTGTGTGTGAGCTGGTGCGTGTGTGTGTGAGTGCCAGACTTGTGTGCACATACCATGTGTTTGCGTGTGTCCTCTTCATCTTTTGTGTGGGCCCAGCTGAGGGGTGAGAGCTGTTTTGCATGTGGCACAGCCTCACAAACGAGCTGTTCAGCCCAAGTCCGAGGCCTGCAGGGAAGCTTTTGAACAACTTGATGCTTCGTCGCTCTTTCATTTGGACCTGAGACATGCTTACCTCAATCCGACGGCGAAAATTCATCCTCACACAAGTGTGTTCTCACTGTGATTATTCCCAAAGGTCACTGATGTAATGATAAAGAGTGAAGTTTTGGTTTAATTTCTTGCTGGCTTTGATTTGTTGTGCAGAAAACTTCGTGCATCGCTACTGTTGGATTCATCAGATTGCAGTTTATATGTTTCCAAGTAAAACTGTTTTCAATTATGTATACCATTTGGTGGATGCTTTTATCTGAAGAGCCTCAACATGAAAGCATACTTTTAGTATGTACTCCTGGAATCTACCCAGTGAGCTAGAAACAACCACTTACAAATAAAAGGTTTTCTTCTCTGTCTGTTTGTTTCTTTGTTTGTTTGTTTCTTAGAACATAAAAGTCTTTTTACTCCTTAACTTTCTCTGTCCGCTGTCAAGCTGTCTTTCAGCCTCTTAGTAGAACGAGGTCTCCCTCTAGTGAGAGATATCTGTAACAGGCCACTAGAGTGAAGTCCAAGAATCACTTTCATGAAGTATACAAATACCCAGGAGGACAAACAAAGAGTTAATTTGAATAACAGATTCTTAAAATTAATAAATCCAGTTTGATTGATATTCCGTTGAGTGCACAATAAAAAAAAAAAAAACATGATTTATGAAAATCAATATATTTTGAGATATCTTATCACACACCAGTTTGGATTGGAATTAAAAAACAAAACATGATTATCAGTTTTTGCAAATGAACCCTCTTCTTATGACTGTAAAAACTTGGGCACCATCTACCTTCATTTCTTTCAACAACAGGAGCCGATTTAGTTCTTTTTTGATAGAATTAAAAACCTCAGAATTGCTGATTCACAATATTTCTTTTTCTTTTCCCCCACATTTTTTCCTCTGACCTCTTTGCCACCAATGTCTCTTTCTGCCTTCCACTCTTTTCCATTTTCTTCTCCATTTTACCAATTCACTTCAACTCTCCATCCATTACCTTCTCTGTCTCTCTTCCATTCTCTCCCCATGACATCCTATTCCAGGTGATAATTTACCAGGGCGGCCAGGTGTTCAGCCTCGCCAACCACCTCAATGGCCGTGTGGGCTTCGTGGCCACCATGCCAAGTACAAGTGCCTCCATCTTCATCAACAACACCCAGCTGTCCGACACTGGGACCTACCAGTGCCTGGTCAACAACCTCCCAGACAGAGGGGGGCGCAACATCGGTGTCATTGGGCTCACCGTGTTGGGTAACTAACCGCATGTCACCATAGAAAACAGCAGGGTTAAAGCTTCATCTATTGCAACACAATTTCAATACGCTTTGGTCACTTCATTAACTGAGACCATGTAGAAGAGAAAATAAGAAGTAATCTCATGTTGAATTTGCAAGAACTACTGTTCTTTGACCTGCCTTCATCTGATATTCAGTATTGCAGTATTCGTCTGCGCTGCTTGGTTTGGCCATTAAAGGAATACTTCACGCTCAAAATGACCATTTGTATATCATTCAAAAAACAGAGAAAGGTCTTGATGCATTGAAGTAAAGCCTAGTTTAACAACAGCAAAACTACATAAAAACATAAATTTACAAACTCTCACATAAGTTGTGCAGATTAATCCGAGTCTCATTTATCCAGCCGTATGCTCAGTCCTTCCCAAACACATGCATCTACGCTAAAACCTTACTATTTACAACTGCTTGCGCAGACTCATTTCTCATCCATGTGTGAGACATACACAGATTTAAGTGGTGATCAAATGGTCATTTTGAGGGGTGAAGTATTCCTTTAACTTGGAGGACAGCATTTCCTGCTGACTGTGGACAGCAGGAAACAACAAAACACAGTTATCATTCTAACAAATTATAGGAGGTTGAATCTTTATTTTTCAGTTCATAAGTAACCAAAATAATAATTTAAGACAGACATATTAAACATACACACACTGTTGGATTAATGAGTCTAAAGCTTTTTTTTTTATATGAAATGTCCTCTACAATTAAGAAAACATTAAATGTGCTTTGTAAAGTGGTTAACACAACGCCACCCACTCTCTCCATCTGTCAGTGCCCCCCTCGGTGCCAGCATGTCGAATCCAGGGCACGCTGGATGTAGGCAGTGACATCATGCTGATCTGCAGCTCAGAGGAAGGCATTCCCACGCCGTCCTACTCCTGGGATAAGCTGGACGCGCTTCCCAAGCTGCCGCACAACGCCATGCAAGGTATTACAAACAAGCTGGCCGTCGGAGTTCCCTTTTGCCCCACCTTCGCTGGTAAATCTCACATACATAGCTCAGCCTCAGCAACAATCCCACCATCACCGCCACCTGTCATGTGCCAGGCCCAAACTACTGCCCGCCCACCCCCCCACTGACCCTGCTGAGGGGTGATGATGGATGGATGGAGTGTATTTGTGAATGAGTGTGTCAGGAATGTGTTTTAACCCAGGTGGTTTGTGGTGTTTTTTTATGTTCTTCCTCATTCTCTCATGCTGAATACCAACAAGATTTCTGCCATTTTTTGTGCAAGCACAATGGCCATACTGCTTCAACTTTAGCTAAGCTAAGTGACCTAACACCCATCCAGCTACTCTCAGAATAACAGGAGCAGGTGTTTTTGGAGTTGGTTTTCAGCATCAGAGGGCACTGGTGTAGTTGACTCTCCTTTCTTTTCCAGCTGTGCCCATTGCACAGTCAAATAATCTTCATCAGTCACTTTCTTTGTCCGTACACTACTGGTCGATAGAAGGCTAACAGGCAAAACGTAATATCAATCGCAGGTGGCAGATTCCCACAACAATCAAGTTAATCATTCTTTCTTATAGAGCTATAGAGACAAACAATGTAGACACTGGGAGATGATTTTAAATTTGGAGAAGCTGAATCATAATTGCAAATTCAGCTACAAAGGTGGTTGAATACATGTCAATTATCAGCATTTGTGAGATGCTAATTGGCATGTTTGTCAAAAAGGCCAAATTGTATCTCAACAAAATTACAGCTGTGTTGGAGGGAAAATGGTCACAAAATTAAACTAACCAATGGGGGAGTTTCTTATAATTACATTACAGTTATTGTATGATGTTTACATTATTGTCTCTAAACCCTGATTTTGTAAATTAAATATATATATTATATATAAGTATATATTAAATAAACTGTGGGGGAAAAAAACCCCCATTGAAATAGACTCGAAGACTAGAATTCTACTCTTCATTTATGATAAATCTCCTCCTCTTGATGGTAGTCAGAGATCCCACCTGGTTTGATATGTTTAACCTTTTTTCATTGGAGGAACAAATGGTCTCAGAGCTTTGCATTGAATTTTGAGTCCATCTTCTTCTGCTGTTTGCATTTGATTCATTTTGAAATGAGATCCTGGATTTGTCAGTGTCACACTGTGTGTAGTTTGTGACATCTGTCGTGTCATTGTCAAGAGAACAGGTGCAAATCTGGCTCACTTCCTAGAACTCAGATATCCAGGAAATGCTGAGGCATTTTTAATGAATCCAGTAGTGTACAGCACTATGATTCTAAATTCATGACTCAACTCATTCATCATTTGTGAAAGAAAGGAATCTGCAGCTTTACTGTTTAACTGTACACTATACTTCACTTGCTCACCTTGTATTAAAGCTATATAGCACCCTCTATTGGTAGATAGTACGAGTAGATCTGTTGAATGTATTCTCATACTATAACCAAGCAAAAATCATTACACAAATTGTGAATGACTTATTCAGTTGAAAGGTGCTGTAAGTGATTTACACTTTGTTAAAATAAGTGTTAAATAGCTCTTCTGACAGCCATCACTCATAGTGACGTGGGTCTCCCAGTCCCTCTGCAGTAAACAGAAAAGACATTTCGGGAATCCTCTTTCCTGATTGGATGGTAGTGGGAACAGAATACGAAAATCTATATGATTTCTTATAAATAAGAAATTATTTTCTCTATACTGCAGAAAAGATGACCCATGTTACTGACAAAACACTCTATATCAGTGATAGCTGTCTGAATGTAGACCTATTTAACACTTATTTAAAAAAAAAACAATAATAGAAAAAAAACAAAAAAAACACTTACAGCACCTTTAACTTATTTCAAATTCATTCTGATGTTATACTTTGCACTCTTAATATAAATGTTTTTTTTAATTCTGCTCTGTGCATTCATGTATTTGTGTTTTAGTCACTTTAATTACTGTGTGTGTCCATCAGACCAGATGCAGGGCACTGTAACACTGAGAAACATCAGCACCAGCACCTCAGGACTCTATCAGTGTACCTCCAGCAATGCTATTGGCAAGAGCACCTGTCTGCTCAACCTGCAGGTCGTAGCTCGTAAGTACAAACACACTGCTCCTTTACTGCTGGATCCATGTGACGTTGTTATTGTCATATATAGAGCAGCTGGCTGTGTTTGTGCAGGGATGCACATTTATAGATGGAAAAGCCTCACTCAAACTGTGACAGATGGGAAGTTAGAAGTCTTCTCTTTGAGTGACACTTGTCTGACAGATAGATAAACAGAAACACAAGCAAACAAACTATACAACCAAACAAAGGACAAGAGCAGAACATCTTGCAAAGAGCAGCACCCCCCATGCCTGCACCAATCAGAGAAAAAGAGGTCACACAGGGTCAGACAGTTTGGATAGCTTGACAGAAACATGGTTACATCGTCCTTTTTTGTCATCTGACAGTGTGTGACAGGATGACGCTGAATGTCTCATTGACAGACAGCAGAGTGCTGAGTCTGTCTGTCAGAGACAACAGTGGGTTTCAGTCATCACCAACATGGTGCAGATGTAAATGACAGTGTGACTCAAAACTCTTCTGTTCCATTGCTGTTTATATTTTACTTCAGTACACCAGGAGCTCATTCTTTAAAGGTCCCATATAGAGACTTCCATGTCTTTTTTAAAAATTATAAAGCAGGTCTAGTTGCTATATAAATACTGTGAAAGAATCAGATAGATAGATAGATAGATAGATAGATAGAATGGTAGAATGGTGGAATTCCACACTCTACATGTCTGAAAGGCTTCCATTAAAGAAAACTCTTTGTCTTATCTTGATAGCTTTCTATCCATGATAAGGTTTATGGAACAAAACCATAGCACATGAGTTTTTTCAATAATAATTTGCGGTCAACCACATCGAAAACCTCACTGAAATTTAACAGTAATTGACTGGTCGGTCGTTAGAGACAGTAAAGGCAGCCCTGGCATTCTTGGGTATTAGAATGACTTTAGCTTCTCTCCAGGTTTGGGGACAAGTATTGCTCTCAAAGCTCAAATTGAAGATATGGCGAATAAGAGTGGCAATATGTTCCGCTACCATCCTCAGTAGCTTTCCATCTAAGTTGTTAATACCAGCTGTTGTCCACCAGATAAACTTTAAGTAGCTTACTGTAGCATTAGCACCGTCTCTCACATATTATAGAATGGACACAGTGGTGCCTTTTGATAAGTCAGGCAACACTTTCCATTAGGTTCTGAAATTGTATTTGAGGAAGTTAAGAGTAAAGTTATATTGCCCCCAAAAAGATGTGATTGCTACCTTTGCATCTAACAAAATCAAAGTGCACACATGATCTTGAATCAACTTACTATATGTTCTGTTGTTTAGTGTTCTGCAACCCATCCAGCGCTCTCATCAGCAGAGGCAGATGGATGATTTAGACTGAACTTACTCTTCATTTTTTGGCAAACATTGGATGAAACATTCTCCTCCTGTCCCTCTGTCCTGCAGCCCAGCCTCAGAGTGTGGGTCTGATAGCGGGCACCATCGCAACAGGAGTCCTAGCTGTCATCATCTGTTCCCTGTTAGTGGTGGTCACGCTCTTCTACTGGAAGAACAAGAACAAGTACGATGAGGAGGAGATCCCCAATGAGATCAGGTTTGGCTTTGATTTGTGGCTTTGGTCAGTTGCAACCAAAAGCTGTTGTAACATCTTGTACATACAGAACAGACAACATAATATCAATTGATATATTGAATGTAGTGTCTAAAACAGGGATTCTTTTTACAAGTATTCCAGACTAGCAGGGTGGAGACTACATTTGTGGCCCCTCTGCTGTATTTCAAAAGGCGATAAGATAAGCATGCAGCAGCTTTGTATTTCCTACTGTAGAATGATTAGTGTAATCACAAAGATTCAGCCCAAAGAAACCCCAGACCAGTTAATTGGTTTTAAAGTTTGGAGAATTCAGCTTAATTTTATCTTCTGACAGCAAATGTTTCCATCATCACATAGGCTAATTTGTCTGTTCAAACAGTCTGTGAAGCTCTGTCAGTTGATTAAATGGGCTGCAGTTTCTCCCCTAAATCACTCCATGAATCATTTGGAAGATAAATCATTGTTCAGATATGTGAGGCTTTGGCTGATTGGGATAACATCTGCCTCATTTTGGGCTGCAATACGCCTCCGCTTTACCCTCACTAACAACAAATCACAGTGAATATCTTTTATCTCAGCCAAATGCCACACTCATCTACCCAACATTACTCTGCATAAAAAAACACAATTTTTTGAGCAAAGAATAAACTGTGTTTTTGTCACCTTTATTTAAAGGTCCCATATTGTAAAAGTCAGATTTCCATATCTTTGTTTATTATAAAGCTAAAGGTTTAGGTGCTCTATAAATACTGTGAAAGTTTGAAAACGCTCAATCCATGAAGAAATGCACACAGCCCGTATTCAGAAACTGTGTCTTTAAATTAACCGTCAGGACTTCTGTGAAGTTGTGATGTTACAACTATACTATATTTAGGTAGAAAGTGCTGCTACAGTGTCGTTACAGTCGGTCCCCGGCTGCAATGACGGTGCAGAGACGTCGAGAGTGCAGATGCTGTAGACCTGGAAACACTGACCAATCAGAGCACACTGAACTTTTTAGGGCTTAAAGAGACAGGTGTTAAAACAAAGCCTTTCAGACAGAGGGTGAATACAGGTATATTCAGACGGACAGTATGAGACAAATAATGTGTTTTTTAACCAGAAATACAAGTATGAACCTGAAAATTAGTATAATATGGGACCTTTAAAGACATTCACTGTATATTCACTTTCACTAAGTATCAGTTTATTGATTTTCCTTTTAAAAGAATACTTTTTTACAATTAAATAAATATAACAGCCCTTTCTTGTATTCTTTTTTTCTTTGTTGCTACTGCATTATTTCTACAGGTGTTCCAGTTACTGTGACTATCCACTGTATATCTAACATAGTCCAGAAAGGTCTAAAAGCAAATAAGTAGTACGATTCTCAGTGTATTGCAAGGGAGGAGCTCTTTTAATTTTTAATGCGCCAATAGAGAATTTGTGCTAAATAATTGAAGACAAACTAATTGGCGATCTTCCTGCTATCATTCCTAATATCACTGACATCTTCACAACTTCCACATTATCTTCTTAATAGAGAAGATGACCTTCCTCCCAAGAGGTCATCGTCAGTCAAGGCTTTCCATGCAGACGCCTCATCCTCAGAGAACGACACGCTGACGTCTACCAACACCTACAACAGCCGCTACTGGCACAACCCCAAACCCAACTACGACACCAACTCCTACACACGCTACAACGGAGACACTCGCCAGACCTTCTCCGCCGCCGCTCACGGTGCACACGGACACGGACAAGCCCAGAACGCGGGACACGGCCACAGTCCAGTGGTCACAGCACCAGGCTCAGCTCCGCTGTCCCGCCACGCGCAGCCCACAACGGCGACGACGACGACGACATCGTTCGCCAACGGCAGCCACACGCTCCCGCCACCCAAGACTCTTGTGGTCACCACAAACTCTGCCCCGTCCCCTCCCGCCATGGTGCGCAGCAACGGCTCTGTGAGCCTCAAACCGGTGGTGACGTCCACGCACGGTCAGCACACGCACTCGTACGCGGTGAGCCAGGCCACGCTGGAGCGGATGGGGGCGGTGCCTGTCATGGTGCCCGCCCAGAGCAGAGCGGGCTCGCTGGTGTGAAATCTCATTTGGTAAACTGTTTGAAAACAGGACTAAATGAGTGTTTGGTTGTGACGTTTGAAACCTACTGATGAAAAACAGACTGAATATGGGCTGAAGCAGCCCGCTGCCCTTTACAACTGTGTCTTTCTGTATGTCTCGACCTCTCTATCTCAAAACCAACTGCGATTTTACAGTGCAGAGTTCATTTAATGCCAATTCCTTGATGGACAGGACCCTTCATTTTTGTAGACAAGCACTACATGGAATCTGATTATCCCCTTATTGGATGGATTTCCCTGGCTGGTGTGGTGGGAACTATTTTTCAACCACTTGGATGATTTCACAAAGCTGGAGTGAAATTTCCTGCAGAACCTGGATTCCCAGATCTTTTTCAGGGCTGGATCATTGTGATGATTGTGGGTTTTTTTTTTTTTCAAAGCAACACAAGGCATTTTCATCTCAGTATGTCCATACTGCATGGTCAGACAGAAGCGAGCTCGGATTCCCACATAAATGCATGTGTCTCTTGTTTTAGTATAACAAATTAAGTCCATACTGTTTCTAATAATTTCTTTCATTTTGATTGACAATAATGATAGTGATGATGAGGATTATGAAAAAGTGAATGTTCAAACATCATGTTGGGAGTCATATAAAGGATGAAAGTATATGAATGAAATGACGTTGGGTGAAATGGCCTTAGCAGCTTAGGGAGAGGGGTTTTATTAGGTGCAATACATCATATAATATACTTTACTTCATTGAATGCAAACATTTTAATTACATTTTCGCACTTTTCAGAGCAATTTTATATCAAAACTGCTGTCTTATGAACAATAAGTCAGTCTTACTAATGACATGCTTTACTCATACAACATATATCGAAACTTTTCTGCACATACAGAATACTGGTGACATTTGAAGATAGCACAAGCACTGGATTTTCACACTGGATTTTCACACGGTCCCCCTGGCAAATTTGCATTTCCTAGGATAGAGAAGGCATGCCCCGCCCTACTCTGCCGTACTCTGCCTCTGATTGGCGTACCCTGATATTCTTATGCTCACCGTACCACTCCTCACTCCTCATGCCTAAACCTATAAATCAGTGAAGGCAACAAGAGTATAGGGCAGGTCATGATGCCTTCGCCATCCTAGGAAAAATAAATTGGCGCCCCCTTGATTTAAACTTGAACCTGCAGATGGATGGATAGTCTTCGCTGTGTTTATCCTCGCTGTTGTCCTAATCTGGTTCATGTCACATCAGTGCTGCTTTGAGAAGACACGGATAAGAGGATGTCTTATTTCATAAATGCTTTATAAAGAGACAAATATATATTTAAAGGTGATTTTTTTTGTTTCCCCTTGACAAAAGGCTAATCGTTTTCTACTGTACATATTGTAACTACAACATTAGGCTAGATTGTGAATCAAAGAAAATACATTACATGTCTGACTGATACATATTCTACAACTCATGTGTCTTAATTTTAAAACGGTTATTTTTGTTACATTAGACAACAAGCTGGGTTTGATAGTCAGTGTTATTGGTTTCAATGAAGGGATGTTTTTTTTTTAAGTTTTCATTTTCTAATGAGTATTGCCATTTAATACAGGTAAATACAGTATGGTTGAACATGGATGGCCATGTTTTACTATAAATAATACACACCTATGCTGTATATGGTAGAAAGTATCACTGTGTTTCTGACCTACTGTATTCATATTTTAACCAAATCTCACCAGTCTGTTAAACAACTGTTACAGTGTTCCCAAATTAAGCAATCCTCATTTCTTATTGTGCATTACCTGAATGCACAATGCTAATCATTTCTTGTGATGCAATATTTGATACAGCAATTATTTGTGTGTTACATGCAGTGTTGGAAAGTGTGTTTTATTCTTCAAAGCAATTCCTCTTTGCGTCTAATATATGAGTTTTAATTAAATGTGCTGTTTTGGCATTTATTGAGACAAATTTATGTGCTAACATTACAAAAAAGTGCTCTGGCTTTAATCTCATGATGTATGGTGGAAACATTTTCCTTTTTTTTTTCATTTATATTATTTAGTCCAGATGACTTCACTGATTTTAGAAAGACGTTTTTATGCAGGGATTATTAAATTTATTTATGTCTTCATGCTGTTTCCTAGTATATGCACTCGAATGCAGTTAATTGAATTACAAAATAAAAAATGGGAGGGTTGGCAGCTAGTGGAGCATGGTAACATATTATTTTACGCTGGAAACATAAATAAACAGAGTGCTATTTAATACCAACAAATATTTGGATAATATGAGCAATAAATACTAGCCAAGGGGATGTCATTTTGTGTTATTGCAGACCGGCCTCACCCAAATAAAAAAAAAACACTGTGTAGGTCGTCTGTGCATACCGCTTTTATGACCCATATTTACGTTTGTTGTTAAGTGCAAACTCTGGTGACCCTAGTAATTAGGCCGGGAGGAAAGGAGAAAGTCAGGTGACGTAAGAATGACAAAGTCCGCACTGTGAGAAGGGTGGGGTGTATGAGTGGGTCAAACACACACAGAACCTTTCACCCTGCTGTTCATGTGTGTGAAACCAAAAGTCAACGTTGACGTATTTTAATTTAACCAACAGAACGACGTTAGGAAGTAACTACATCACGTATTTATGTCCCTAACAAACATACTTATTTAAACCCAAACCATGATCATTTTTTCAAACCTAACCAACTAGTGTTGTTGCCTAAACTTAACCAAGTAGTTCAGTTTCACAGTGTTAAATAGAACAGTCATATATGTCGTTTTGGGAGTCATTGGCAAACAGCTTATTCTGTCGTTTAGGTATGAGGATGTGTTGGTTATTGTTGTCATCTCTTAATTCACACATTTATGGCGTCACAAAATAGACCTGCTGAGTATCAGTCAGTACTGGGTTTCCATCACAGTGACACATCCTGAATTTCTCCTGTTTTTTGCCTGGAAGTCATGATATAAATGGCTTGTAGTTTAATATCTGCATTTAAAAAAACAAACATTTTTAATGTATTCACTATTCTATCAGGTACTACAATATGTACCAGTCCCGATCAATCACAAATATGTTCATCTTTGCAAATTGGATCCTGGTCTGACCACAGCTATACACCCACTCAGTGTTACAGACACATTTATCCAACATGCTTTTTCTTTCTTTATTTGTCTCAAGGCTGTCTACTGTGTGGCAGAGCTACAGTACTTTGGTTAAATCCACCTGCACACACACACACACACACACACACACACACACACACACACACATTGATTTATAAATACAGTTTAAAGGGGTCGCGTTATCACCTCCCGTCCTTTTTGTCTGACAGTGTTTTCAGAATAAAGTCTCCTGTCTGTTTAGATTTCACTCACCACCTCTCCCAGTGTCCCCGTCCTGAGCACTGGCTGACAACATTAAAGAAGAACTTTTCTTCAAAGATCTCTGGCTTTGTTTTTCCGAGAGAAATTTTTAGGCTGGAAAAGCCAAACTGACATTACTTTAACTCTGCCCTCCGTTTGCAGGAGAAATGGAGGAAAGAGAGCACAACCAGTAGAAAACTACTGAGGCTTTAACCCAGATTAAATAAACATCTCATCTTCTGCCCTGGCCATATAGATTGGCATGTAGTACACAAGGTGGTACATGGGTTGTGTATATAGATAAATGATGACATGTGATATATTGCCAATAGTAAAACCAATCTGTAAATATGTATAAAAATACATCTTGTTCTTACTGTTGGGTTGAAATTAAATAGGAAAAATAACATTGGAACTTGTAGTGAATAAATATTGTTAATACATTCTAATCGGCTGCCCACTCATTTGTTTGTTTGTGTGTTGCATGTTTTATTTGGCATTATATGATTTCCCTGCCTGCTCCATGTTTTTAAGATGAAAGTAACATCAATACTCTACTCAGTAATGAATAACAATATTCAAAGCAAGAAAGAAGAGAAAACAACATACATGACATTAAACACTTTGGATTTTCTGATGTTCTGAAACATTGTGCTGTATTAAATACAGCTACATGTAAATATGATCGGTCTCCTAAAAATCACGTCCCCATAGTTACACTGCCTTCTCAGTTACGTTTTTAGAGAAACAGATTTTCTCTCAGATTGCTTTTGTCTTCGATGTATCATGTTTCAAATCAAAGTCTGTGACGGGAGGATATCGATGGGTCATGGATGGATGGGTCATACAAACACAGGATTTTTACCCAGGAGACCGCTGTTTTCATTTCAGTCACTACCCAATCTGTACTGGAAACCCCATTTGTTCAGGTCATATCCCCTGACCAATGGAATTCTGACCCTAGCTTATGCTAACCTGGCTTGTGATAGCTAATAATCAAAAGGCTAGCATGACCGTAACTTAGTGCCTTACCCTGCATGTTGCATTAGACTTGAAGATGTGAGCTGAGCTTCTCTGAGTTCATTAAAACTTATCTAACTGGTGTGTGATTTGACTCATCACAACTCTTCCTTCCTGTGGCCAGTCGGATGCAGTCCGTCGATCCGGTCGGCCAGTCGATGTGTTTGTTCAGTTTAAAAGGTGTATATGTTTGTTTGTGGTGGTGTGTGAGAACCGCTGTCTCAGTCCTTTGTCCGCCAACATGTCTTGCCTTGCTCCTCGTGGCGTGGTGACTCCAAACCCCTCCGCTCCAGCTCTCCACCCAGGTGTCCCCAATAATGGCTAATGAGACAAACCTTACCTGCCTAAACCGCGCCTACATGTACAAGACATTACTTGAAAATAAACCAATAACTATCATAACACTAACCATTCAGATTCAGATTCAGATTCAAGTTCATGTTCATTCTTTTTTTTAAATTTGAAGTTAACCCTCAACAAGTAGCATTCAGAAATAGGAGTACAGACAAACAAAAACATCACAACAACACAAGTCTGCTCCCAGTCTGTTTAAGGCAGTGCTGAGGGCACAGAACTCCTCCCATAACAAGTTTTTTTTTGTAGAGAAGTTGCCTATATCTGCAGCCAAGGTCAATGCCTAACCTCAACTATCTCTGCACATGTGGAACAAATCGGGTTTCTGGTACGAATTGGGCAGTGACAATGTCCCGTATGAAACCAAAAGTCAACAGTGACTTCTTTCAACTTGTTTTATGTAACATACAACATACGTAATGTAATTACTTAACTTATGTAACATCTTTAACTGAAACCATGATCTTTTTCTAAAGTGTGCAGATAAAAGGTCTCATGTACAGTAGTTATTGTCTTTAGCAGGAGCTGCAGCTATAATATGAATAACATATTTCAGGCTTCGCTCAGCAAGCTTTCTATGAAACTCATTCATTGAGCCTTTGGTGCTCCTGCAGGCTGTTAAGAAAGCCATAAAGATGAGAGCTGTACCGAATAACAATATGAAAAAAAAAATATGCAAGTGTGCTAGTTTCTTCATGCTCTTGTGGTTTCTATTCCCAAGACAAATGATGTAATCCTGCAAAAAACGAAAATATTCCAAGTAAAATTAGATATTCAGAACACATGAACAGATATACATGTTAACCACTTATAATTTGTCTTTGATATGCTTGTATTTTATGCACTTGCTCTGGGTGGTGCTTCTCACTCTCAAGTTGATTAAATTCAGAACAAATAACTGAGTCCATGTTAGTGTGCATACATGTGTAAACTCTTTTTGCTAAGTATACTCTGCCATATTACAATGATAATGTATGAATTTGGAGGTAACGGCATATGTCTCGCACTGCGTCAAAGCTCTTAATTATTTGGTTTGTTTTAGGTTAGGTATTTTTGTGTGACATTGCTCTATTAGTGGGTCCATGCTGTATTTGATTGATTTATACATGGCTATGGTCATTTTAACCTTCCTGTAATGGAGAGTTTAGTAATCTGAAATATCTGGACTGGAATGATCATGAACTGTAGTTCTTAAATCAACCACTAGGGGACAGTGTCTAAACACTCATTTCAGCCAGGACAGTAATCTGTTGCTCCACTCAGTCTCAAATCCCATCATAGGAGTTGAAAGACAGTAAATTCTGAGCCATCATTATAAAAGACAAAGGTATCTAATGGTGGTGGATTAAGTATCAATGGATTTATTTAAATTAATTTGAATAGAGGGGACATGGCATGCAGCTAACAGGACACATGTCTTTCAGTGATGCAATCTCAGTGGTGATGATTTCATTTTTCATCTGAATTTCCATCAGTATTCCTTCATTCTTCCTCTAACCCATTTTGACTTTAAGAATCAACAGGAGTGAACTTTTGAAAGGAAGGAGCAAAAAGGGCAATGGACCAGAGCTCCTTAGGAATGTGTGTGTGTGTGTGTGTGTGTGTGTGTGTGTGTGTGTGTGTGTGTGTGTGTGTGTGTGTGTGTGCGTGTGCGTGTGCGTGTGCGTGTCAAGCATACTATGTGAGTTCACACTCCTAAGTCGAGCTTTGGGTTTAATGATATTCTTTCTGAGATCTGAATTATGATGAATCAAAGAATTCTCCCTTCCAATATTCCCTTTTTCTTCTATGTTCTTGCACCATATCTGTGTTTTGTTCATTTAATATTATCGCACTCTTCTCCCCTCTTATTTAATATATATTGTGCTACATTACAATAATGTGAGTGGCCACTTGGAAGCTGGATGATGTAAAAGCTGAAGTCAAGGGATCAGTCATTGCAATAAAAGCTCAAACTCAATGATGCAACCTTCTAGTCAATACAAGCCATCCATTACAACTCATTTTTGTAACATTACAAATTGCTTGTTTCATTTCAGTGCATTGCAATTCTTTTGTTTTGAAAAGTGCTGCCCCGAGTAAATACTATAATTTTCATCATTATTATTACTTGGTTTTCTGTAGATGGTCTTCTGTAACAACTTTACAGATGGCTGTCCAAGTCTAGACAATATATTTTTACTTCCTGCCAAGGCTGAGCGAAGCAGAACGCTTTTAACTTTATTGAACTGTCAAAATGCTACTATGTGTTTTAAACATGTCTGTGAACCAGGAGCAGATATATTCATCAGTATAGAAAGCTTTGCACTGTATGAGGCTAAACTACAATCAGTGTTCAACTTTATTTATCTTTGTCTCAGTCTCTTGCTCATTCATTTTGATACTTTATTTGTAAATTGCAACCTTCATACACAAAGTTAATCATGAAAAACCGTTGCACACATTTACAGCCAAGTTCATTTGACAGATAAAGACCCATAAAAAAAGTATCCACAAACAAAAATGAATGTGGTACATATAATTTGACAGGTCCAGGTTCATGATCCCCAGGTTGCAGACATATGCACACCTCCCATATGTCTAATAAAGGACAATAATTATGATAATAGAATTATAATTCCCAATAAACTGGATGCAGTTATGATCATAAACAAAGTAATGCTACAACCCTCCAATGACCATGCTTTCATCTTAATTAAAACATCATGCTCTGAAATGGAAACACATTTTGTATCAAATAAAGGCTTATAGTTTGCAAAGTCAGTGCAAAATCAGCCTTAAATGCAGCAATGGACTCTTGATGGGTATACTTAAGTCGGAATTGTGCATTTGAGATCGGCACAGGAAGTACAACCAGCATGTGTAAGTGCATATTCATCTTGATAGTCCTGTTATTCATTGAGAGAGAGAGACAGAGAGAGAGAGAGACAGACAGACAGACAGACAGAGAGAGAGAGAGAGAGAGACAGACAGACAGACAGACAGA
>JAOVVB010024011.1:0-15954 GCA_028570985.1 Heterobranchus longifilis | reverse complement strand
GAAAATTCCTTGTATGCTTCTATACTTGTATACTCGCATACTTGGCAATAAACAATTTCTGATTCTGATTCTGATGAAACCATGATGTCTTTGTCCACTGGAGAGCAGTGTGGCTCCATTGTAAAATTTCTGTTCATTCTGAATTATTTAATTTTAATCATAATTTATCACACAGAATTAACAATCGGATGGTTTTTCATGGCAGAGTATGTAGCAGACCAATAACATGCTTATTATACAGTTATTCATTTTCATATGAATATCTGCATTTAAGTTTCAATTGGGTTATGCAATATCCTGTGGAATATCTTGTTCTTTTTATGACAGGGAGATAACAGAGTCTGTTGATTATCAACCAAGCTATTCTTTGCATGATCAAAAGAAAGGCCGTCGCTGGAGTGTCTTCTTCTTTATTTTGCTGATTCCTCTGGGTTGAGAGAGTGCTCAAACCTTTTAAAATAATCTCTGGTTTTAGGTTTAAGAGAACATAGGAGATCTGGTATCCTCCTCCTTATCTCCTCATGGGGGGAAGTTACATGGCCACTCATGTTTCCTGTTTCCTCTGGTTATGAGAAAGAAAAACTCTCTCTCTCTCTCTCCTTGTGTTGGATTAATCACCATTCCATCACAGGCTGATTGCTACAGAAGTAGGGCAAGGGGAGTGGCTATGATGTCACCAGTGATGACAGCGATTACGTACGCAGTCAAACGTAGGCCACTAAACGTCAGATGCTAACAATGTATTCACACATACACCGAGCAAGTCAGAACATTATTACTGATACAGATCTTTACTTTTATCAAGTTGTATTAGTTGTATCACGATATTAGATGCTTTCACATACTTTCACTTGTCTACTAGAGCCCTCTCCATAACACATACACTGGCTGCGAGAAGATCCCCCCTTAACATAAATGCATGCCACAAAAAGAACCCCTTAATGTAAACACGAGCAGAGGCTCAACACCATTGGAATGAATTTAAAGGAGCAATAGGTGAAATTCATTCTTTTTAGATTTCAGGAATGAAAAAAATGCTATGCTATGTAAAGAACTTGTGGCGTAATTTCATCTGGAGAAGAGTGTGACGCCTTCTCTGTGTGTTGTTCTCAGCCTCTTTGTTTACAAGCCGGGATGGTTGCGCATGCATGTGAATCTCCACGCATGCATGTTAGTGCATGTGAATCTCCGCCTCCCGTCCCCTCGGAACCGTTGACTCGACTTCAACTTTATGCGCACAAAACTTCGACCAAACTATGAAAGGAGGCAATGTAGCTCTAAAATAAAACAAGATTCAGCCGTGGCGTTTCCTATTTCTCGCATAAAATGTTTTCAGAAATAGATTTTGATGGCTTGTTTCGACAGAATGACAGAAAGTTTAGGAGCGGCCGACCGCCATATTGTTTCTGATTGAACGGCAGGCAGAGAGCAGGGAGCAGCGTTCACGAGGGGGTGGGGCGGGTGTGGAGAGCGAGAGGAGGGTGAGCGAGGGGGAAAGGGCAGGGAGGTGTGGCTGCTGAGCAGCTTTGTTTTGGTTTACATGCAGTGCACAACTGTGACATCTAGCGGTGAAATGATTTCGCCTATTGCTCCTTTAAGTTTGTAAGAAAGTGAAAATATTACAGAATGATAATTAAATGTATTTTCTTTTTAAATTTGAAACTCAAGTCCAGCTCCTACAGTGTCTTCTTACAAAAATTCTGGCCCTTGGACAAATGTAGTGGATGACCCTTGTTCTAAAGTTTAATATTTCTTATTTTGTTAAATAAACATGTTAAGCATGAAACCGCCTACCTTTTATTTCACTGTTGTGCAAGCGTCCGCCACAAGTTACCGTATATTATTATGTCCCACATTATGTGCCAAAACTGTCATGCAACTTGGAACTAAGTAAGATGTGAATTAAAAAGAAAATATAGGCTATATCTATTTTTTTTTTTTTTAACTATGGATGTAGTTGGGAGAGATGACAGGGATATTATTGCCATACTACTTTTAGGTAATGAAATTCTGCAGATGTAGATTCCCACTCCTGTCCCGGCCTGCAGAGGGCGCGTGAGTCGCTGCTGATGTGTCCTTGTATCCAGTGGTGCACTGGATGGCACAGTTGTATGAAGAGAGGCAGGGACATAGTCACGCAGGGCTTCTTGCTGCTCTCAGTGGAGGAGTGACTCCTCAGTAGTGCACAGTCAGCTTGTGGTGCAAATACACCACATAGCCTATACAGCGTATATTTTTCTTCACCGCATTGATTTGTCTGTTGGGGATCGACTGCTGCTTGAGCAAAGGGCTTTCTGTGAGGACTGCAGCAACCACTCCGAGGAAAATATTATTTCTACACGACTACGCAGAAGAAGACGATTGGTGAGTTTGATATCTAGTGCGAAACACAAGATATATTGTTGAGATTTGAGGCTAACTATACTGACACAGACCATTACATTATACGTTTCAAGTGTCCAGGTGTTGCGACAGGTGAAAAACTGCAGGTGCGCTTTAACTGTATCTGGTCGGGTATAAATGTGTCACCTTAAAACAAAACACTCCTGACTTTGCTGAATTTCTCTAACAATCGTATTTCCCCCAACCAAAATATGTTTTCTATTTGGCTAGAGGTCAGGAGGTGAGATTATGGCTATATGATTTTGTTTTCTTATTTTACTATAATTTAATTTTAAGTAAAGGCGTGGAATTAAATTTGGTGTGGTGAAATTTGAATTTCATCCTTAAACTCTACATAAATGGAATTCTTCTGGCTGTTATTGTTGTCACACAACCAGTGTAGCTGCTTGACACTCACTAGTGTTTGTTGAGTTTGTTGTTTGCTGTATCAACATTTACTTTTTGCTGTTGCCTAAAATAATGAGGAAGTCTTTTTTGAATGTGTCTGCAACTCTCTTGCACTTTTAGTGAGAAATCTGTCCAGATTGATGGGAAATGAGGCAAGCATGTTGAAGGTTGTGTAACACATTAGGGGAAGAATGTTCAAATCTGAAAAACTATAACCTCCTAGTGTGTATGAGTGTAGAATCAAGCTAATGAATTAATGTAAATGTGAATTAAGCACTACCACATTTGAATATGTCCACTTTGGTGGGGTCATGTATCGATCATTCCCTCCTGCAATATGTCTGCCACTTTTGTTTGTTTTTGTTTTGTTATTGTGGTTTGTCTTTACAAATAATATAATATTTTTCAAACTTTTTTTTTGCACTTTACCACTCCATGAGTTGCAACACTTTTACCAGTTTTGTATAGTTGTATGTATATTTATTTATCTTTATGTTTTTAGGAGGACCACTCAACAATCCCCTTTAGGTTTTTTTTGGCTCCTCCTTCACATCTTTTTTTACAAATTATTTTTCTCACCTCCCAATCACATTGTATGTATTACTGCTTTACTGTCTTATGTAATATATATATATATATATGCAGATATACAGCTCTTTGGCACAGTGTATGTGCTGTAGGCAGGTGACAGATTTTCTGTATTCCAAACACATTTTCTGTGTACGTTATTAGATGTTGCACTGGAGTGGACCAGCATTATCACTGCTCTTTACAGTGAAGTGCTACATTTCTTCCCCTGGTAGTTGGCAGCCAGGCCGCAACATGTGAAATAGCTTCGCCAGTGTAAAGAGAAAACGTGATAACTAGTTATCTTGTATGCTATACTGGGAGATTGAGAGCTGCTCAGTGAGCACGGACGTCAGCTCAACAACAGCAGTGTCCAGTGAATGATCTGGACTTACTGGTTATCATCCAGCTGTTGAACTTGTGTTTATATGGCATTATATCATCGACAAGATACTGACTTTTAACAGACAACATTATCGATGTGTGTCTGATGAAGAGAACATCAACTGCCTGCCTCTCTCAACAGAGAAAACCACCTCATAATGTGCCAAAAGTTGATGTTCCCTTCATCTGACAACAACTTGAAAGAGAAATGTTTCCCTTTAGAAATTATTCAGGTTAATTCATGCAATAGAAGAATGTTCTGATAGTTTAACCTAACTAGAGTTACAAAGATTAATTGAATAATCTTTTAATAATACTTTTTTAAAGAAAAAATTCTCTCAATATTCTCTGATTCCAGCTTCTTAAATGTGAATACTTTCTGGTTTCTTTACTCCTCTCTGACAGTAAACTGAATATCTTTGAGACAAAACAAGACATTTGAGGATGGGCTTTAGGAAACACTGATCGTCATTTTTCACCATTTTCTGACATTTTATAGACCAAACAACTAATCGATTAATCGAGAAAATAATCAGCGGATTAAACAAGATTAATCAACATTGAAAATAATCAGGTAGTTCATTGCAGCCTTATTCTAGACCGTCTCAGCTTTACACATGTTCCTGGTGGTTCAGCTGTTGTGACTGGTTTAAAGAAATGCAAAACAAGCCGGAGAGTTTTTTTCTTCCCTATCCAAGAGTGAAAACACACTGGAGCCAGACCTTCCTCCAGCGCTGTGGTGATAGCTCTGTCATGGGTTCGATTTTGCCCTTTGACCCTTTTCATGTTATAGTCCCGTGTCTCTGCATTGCAAAGTGGCTAATACAGCAACATATGTCAAAAAAATTAACTTTTGATTGTTCCTTGAAAAATCACAGACACCAGTCGCTCATTCGGATCAAAGTATGACACAGTAATAATTGTAGAAAATGAATAATCATGCAAATCTGACTGGTTTCAAGCCAAGCTTTCGGACAATGTGTCATACAGGGTCATGAGTGTGTGGTTTCCTTCATGGACGTCCTGTTTCTTCCTCATTTGACTGGGAGGCAGTGAAATTGGTCAAGTTCGGGTCAGGTTGGTCAGCTCGCTGCAGAGGACGTTTGAAAGGGAAAGCAGCTCATGCAAATCCCCTGCTGTCTCACCTGGGCTCCTGTGTGTGCTGCGTGCTGCCCTGGCACTGATATGTTGCTCGCCAGAGTGAGCAGCATCTGTGCATTATGTAATATTTTCCATCTGAGTAGCAGCAAAAGTGCCACACAGCACTGCAGAGCCAAAACCTTGTCAACACAAATCATTATTCTGTGACTCTCAGCTCTTATTGGGCTTTTACTGTGATGGATCGGATTCTCTCTTAAATTAGTGATTAAACTGTGATTGTAACTGTCAGCAATAATCAATAGCACTGATTCAAGAGGGACACCTTTTTAAGCAATCTTTCTCCTGCTGTCCTAAACATTAACAGCTGTAAAGTTTAGTCTTGTGATTCTGGGTCAAAGAGCACTCTGTGTACTGTGCTCATCCCAGTAAAGGACCGAAATATCAGGCATATGAGGCTCATTAAGACAGTTACATAAGTTTGTAAAACGAACAGTAGTTCTCAGCTCTCTCTCTCTCACATTCCTGATAACGGTCTGACTGACCGATGTGCCTTGTGTCTGCACACACGGGTGTGGCCCCACGTTGGGTCTTGTTACCCAAGATGTTCTGATTTTTTAAGAAAATGCCTCACTGTGTTGTGATAATGAAATCCGGCACCTCATAATGTTTGTGTGTATTTAGTGTGACCTCTCTTCCTACTACACCCTGTCTAATTCTTCTCTCAGAGGATCCTCGCTCATTTCCGTCTACAGTGTTGTATTCTGGGTCGAAGTGCTAATGTGCTGCGATGAAAGCGTGACAAGAGTGTTTGTTTTCTTTCCAGAGCTCTGTCATATCAGGTTATTCCGCACCATGCCATTCTTTTATTGTTGCTTTTCTCAGCTCTGTTGTAGCAACCTTTAATCAGATCATGTTATAGGAGGTGACAGTGCTGTATTGTAGAATGAGATTTGAGATTATTTGCAGGTGGTTTCCGTACAGATTGTAGATAGAAAAACAAAATGTGGCATCCATCTTTATGAGTCTGAGGATTTGGTATTAATTCCTGTAATGGACATTATTGTATTTATTGTATTTTAGTTTACTGTGAACATGTGGTTTGTTTTGCAGTTTCTGGTGGGTAAATGAGTGTTGTGTGTTAATGTGCAGCTTTGCTATTTCACCAGTAAGTGCCAAGCCTTTAGGGGTTGCTACTAATCATTAATTTACTCATTGGTTAATCTACTACTGTTTTGATTAATCAATTCCTAGAGTAGTCATTTAGCCTATAAAATGTCAGAAATTAAAAAGTAAGACACTATTTATTATAGTCTGTCTATACTGGATATTTGAGGCAGATACTGATATCATTTGAGAATCTAAAAAAAAATCAGATAATGATATATCAGCCAGTCAATATTCATTTTTATAACATAATCACTCAACATTTTTGATTAAAGAATTGTGTTCAAGATATGTACTGAGCAAAATATTTTATATGTTGAAAAATAAACATGTCTGCAGTGGAAAAAAAATAATGGGGACACTGTTTCTAAATTACTGCAATTATATTTTTGATATTTCTGTACCGCAATGTCCTATTAATTCATGGCCAACACATATGGCGGTACTGATAAATCTGGGATAAGCTAATATCGCCTGATATATTGGCCATCTCTTGTCTTGTGAAGCATTAACTCTTTAGATAAATTAAAAGGGATTTATTGTCAAGCAGTGTGCTTTGTAGCATAAAACCTAGACAGGTCAGTGGGCAGTTTGACCCCCACACTCTATTGATCGGATGAGGTTTAGCCTCCACACCTCTGTTTAGTTGTGTTGCACCTCTACCTAAGCACAGCGTGGGCTGCCCTCTCTCTGTGTTATCTGTTTTATTGTCCTCTTTCATCGTCCAGGCTGCACTATGTCAGCACATACCACATATTACTGATAGCCACCACCAGGACTCAGCCAGGACTTCATAATCAACTGTCTTTTATTTTCAGCTCAATTTTCATCCTAGACTTCACATTTAGAAAATGAAAGCTCCCCCACATTATTTTCCACAGCAATGGAACGTGCATAAACTGTACGCCAGTTGTAGCAAATAGGAAATCATCTCCTTAACTTAAAGCTTTTTGTGATTTGTTTAAATGATTCAGAAGTACAGGTACTATGTGAGGTCATTAAAGTAATTGTACATTTGTATGGTAATTTCTGTAAAGACAGCAATAACGCTTTATATAAATAAATACATTAAAGCTTTAAAATTAAAATTTGAAATAAAAAAATCTTATAAATGAGTTCAGGGATGGTGTAGATGATTTCATGTTAAATCCTTGAAAAAGGCCTGTATATAAGCTCAGCTTTTCTTGGTAGACCTACAGTCAGCGGTCCTCCTTACAAATACACATTACATTTATAAGATATCAGTGTCCGTGTTTTCGGCGTTGCTCATGCTGAAAGTGAAAAAAGTCAAGTGAATAATTAAAGGGGCACTCCACTGATTTTATACATGAAGAAAACATGAAACTGAAAACATTTGTGTAATATCTTCTATGGCTCTGGAGCTTGGGCTTCAAGACTACGCATTTATAACAACATCTGCATTACAAACTGGGGGTGGGTTTAAAAATTAAAAGTTTAAAAGACTTGAGCATTTACCAGGTATAGGGAGTGAGTATCTTTTTAAAATACACTATTGAGTTGCATTGTGGGCATTTTAAGATTGGCTCTTCAATCCATTCTGGAAACTAAAATGCAGGATATCTCAGCCTCTGGGAGATATTTTGACTGTTCTCTCATAAGTCCCCCAACTAGCCTATACAAAATCCATGAAATGCCCCTTTAAGAGTGAAGCTACAAATTGTCATAACAATCCTCATGTAATTCTTGATGACGTGACCGGAGGACACACACAGTATTTGTCAGTTAAAGCCATGTTTCTGCTACACTGGCTTCCCTAAATTCATGTTTGTACAGAGAAATGTTATTCTCAGGAAGACTAGCCATCACCACATGTCAGCACTGTCAGAGTCTGTTAAAAAACTCCATTCATTTACATTGCAGCAGGTGAATAATCTGGATGTAGAATTTCCCAGTATTATCGCTTTGATCTTAATGACCTCCAGAGGGGAGTTCCCCAGTTCCTGGCCCCCGCAACGGCTTTTGAGAGGATGAGAAAATCTCCCAAAGGACGCCTGCAGCGATAATTGGCTGATAATTGTGCTTGTCTGCATAACGATTGGTTGGTTGGAGCGTTGTGGGCAGAGAGGTTGGCAGCCGTGCAGGAATTCAGATTATTCTGAGGTTGTGGTGTTTGTTGTTGTTCCGTCTTGTTGGTGTTTTGGCCCTGCTGAGCCCCCCGATACTACCCCTCCTGCTTTCCTGCCCTGGTAATGACAAGGCTTGCAGAGGCCCACTCAGGGGATAGGGTGCCGGAGTGAGAGGGTGGGAAGGATATGGAATCAAATTAGGGTCAAATGTATTGTAGCTGTGTGCCACCATATCTGAATGTGTGAAAATATTGTGTATGAATACATTCAAAATGTGTGGATGTTTAAAAACGTTTTGAACAAATGAATTCAAATGTTTTAGCTGTGCATGACATTTTGTGAACAACTGAACGAGATTTGCACAAAGGTTTGCAGTTAGACAGAACTCAATTGTGTGAATCCCAAGTTACAGCTACGAAACAAATGTACAAACCCACGAGTACTTTTGTGCCACATGGGTCAGACAGCAGGACATAGGGTGGGTGAAGACAAACAAGAAAGGAGTTAAAGAATGCGGAACATGAAAGTCTTTTTCTTCAGCAGCCTCCGTGACCTCCGATAAATAAAGGCAGGGTGATCTAATCCCCTCTTACACAGTCAGTTGTTCCCACAGCGATATGCACATTTAGGTAATAAACCTGCCTGTCACCCCTGTGGCTTAAAGAAGAGTAAGAGGACCTTTGGACTCCAGGGCAGGGCTGAGTAAAACTAAGCTGGGCTCGGCTATCATCAAGTCTCTCTCTTCTTCTCTTCATGTCATGTGATCATGCTTTCCACGGGCTGACATTAGGAGCAGAGGCTTGCGTAGATATCACTGCTGGTCGAATATAATAAGTCCGCTGTAATAAGTCCTAGTCTCGGAGAGTGTCGAGCTGCAGTGTATCGCTCCATCAGGGCTGCCTCTCTCTGCCTCTGTGTCTTTAGAGAACATTGTCTCTGTTTTCCCTCCATATACTCATCTCTATGTCCCCCCCCCCCCCTCCATTCCCTCAGTTGAATCATGTGACTCTCTGGACACAGTGGGTGACCTCCTCCTCACTGCTTTTCATGCAGAGTGGAACTAGAGTGAGACGCTCTCTGAATTACAAATACAGGAGTCCTCTCCCTGGGTTTCTTGTATTCAAGTTGTCTTAGAAAACAAAATATATTAATTTTCTCGCTCTATGTCGCATGATCATATAGTTGCTTCTGCACTGATATACATTGCTTCCTGTCCTGCTCTGAAAATTGCGTTGCTTTGAATAAAACTCGGCCAACAAAATATTTAAAACTATCACAGCTTTTGTTCTCTATCTCTGTTTCTCTCTCCCATTATCTTCCTCCGCTGTCTTTTTCATTGCCTCCCTCTGTGTCTATAGCTCATTTTTTTCTTTTCATGTCACATCTGAAAGGCCATATCGCTCTGTAGGTGCAGTCCCTCTCTCCCTCCCACCTATTGTTTCTCTTTATTTGCTGTTGCCAAAAGGTCAAATATCATCATAAATGTCCATTTAGTTGGTGATAGTTGCCGTGCCAGTGTTATATCTCACACGTGCTGCACCGCTGAACACGCTAAAACAAGGTTTCAGATTTATGTTGTGCTCAGCACACACACACTGTACACTCTGTGTGATGATGCATCAGGGACAGCAGTTGTAATCATTGCAAAAAGCTCCACTTGTGTTATGCTTCTCCTTGGCTTGCACTGCAGCATTATGTTGTTAAGACATACATCACTGTGATTTTAGCCACGCTAGCTCTGTTGGCAGGTGCATCAGCCTGTACATCACTGTCCAACTATCGGATGGATGTCACTTTCATGAGAAGATGCAGCTAAAACGTATGCCCAAAGTGCCAAAATAATGTAGCACGCTAACGGGATGGCAACACACTGCATGTTACATGCTAAACATTCAGATAAACTCTTTGATTATAGGCAACAAAATAGTCTTTTCATTTGGCCAAACTTACATTTTTGCCCCACTAGTAGTAATATAGAAGTAGGGATGGGAATTGGTGATTTTATTGATACCAATGCCATTATTGGCATCAGATTCTTTTACTGATTCCTGATCAATTTTCTGAGGAAAATAGGGCTACACAGGTTTTCAGTGTGAACGCAACTATTTTATTATCTGAGTCTGAACACAGTGTAGAAAAGGTGCCGATGTTATTATAACAGGATATTTACTCAATTTGAGCCCATGTTGCGTAGAAAGATGTCAACATTCAGCATATTGCTGGTGTTTCCACACTTACTTGAAATGATCATTTTGTTGTCATCGTTCTTTGTGAAATGAAGCCATGCTTTGAGCTGTTTCTTCCTCTCCGCCATGACTCCTTCTTGTTGCAAGTTTCCAGCACGCATGGGTTTGAAGTCATTGTTTGCATGTCGTGTGCAACTGTCAGAAAAACATGCCGGCATTGATAACAGCAATTCATAAGCTCTGCAGAGGCATATGATTCTGATAGGACAATTTGGAACCCGTTCTTGATTCCCATCCCTAAATATAAGTTGCCTCCACATTGTGTTAATCCAACCAATCAAACATCCACATGGGCCGCCAGTGTGGCTACACATTGTTTGTCTTGTTTATACACATATAGTCTCCAAACACACACACACACACTTCTTTTCCTGCTCTGCAGTGCTGCATAGTGCCTGGTGAACGCAGGCGGACACTACTCTGCAGCACAGCGTGTCCCTCAGAGGGATGATGAAAACAAACACACCTCCAGAGGATACAGTGAAAAATGGAACAGGACGCACCAACAACAATCCAAAGTAATACCTGCCTGCTGTTTTATGGCTCCATTTGGTGTGAGGACTCACCATGTAGAGAAAACAGAGTGTGTGTAGCGACTTTGTTTACAGGGCCACAAAACATGTTTGTCTACACGTTACGTGTTGAAACTGTGCATTTTATATTCTGTTTGCTTTGTGTGTATTTGTGTTTTTGTTTGGGCGGTCTGTTTGAATTGGGTGGAACCAGAGCAGAGCTCCTGAATTCAGTGTGTTTTTATTTCTTTGACATTCTTTGACTGTTTCTGAACATTTCGTATCCCCCTCACTCTGTCTGCCCCCCACCAGGCATTTTCTACTCCTCCGCCTGTCTCACTATTTGTCTGTGAGCAAAGCACAGTCATTGTTGAAATATCAACAACAGCCAGGGTATAAATCTGAATGTTTTTGAAGAGGTGGAGGACTACATATTGTTTGTTTATTATTGTCTTTTATACGACTGATCATTTCTGCTTGGCATGTGGAGGGGAGCCTACACATTTTTGTTGCTGCATGTTTCAGTACAGAACATGACACATTTCACAGATGCAACTATTTTACACGGTTGGGGTAACTAAGCCAATTATGTTATCACACTGACACGGCAAACAGTGAACAAGGGTTTACACAAGAAAGATAATGACTACTGCTCCACACCATTCAGCCTTGTGATGTACTGTACATTACTTTGGGGAAATTTGGTATTTAATCTGTCAGTTAACACTTTATTTCAATGTATTTTATCATGCAGCCAGTGGTCCTGGAATATTGAGTATTTTTGGATACTGACAAAGAGATTTGATTAAAAAAATAAATAAAACAACAATGCAATTGAACAAGTTTTCTGAGTTAAATGTTGCTGGGGTGGAGTTTCCATGAGCCGTAGTCAAGGATCAGAACAGTTAAGTTGATGAAGCCGATCCCCTGCAGGCCGAGCTAAGCTGACTCCCCATGCATCTTCTTGATTGTATCCATCCAAATCCAGATATCTGTGCTTATCTAACATCTCACAGTCAGGGATTGTGAAGGTCATGAAAGCCCAGCAGTCCAGTCCTCAGTGCTCTGCATTGCTGCTCTGCTATTGATTCTCCATTATGTCTCCAATCTGCTGCAGTAATCCAATAGTGTCTGGGGACTGAAGCAAAGCAGAGCAAAAAGGAACCTATATGTAGTATCTGTGTCCTGATAATAGAAACTGTGGGAGCCTCCTTGGCTGAATACCTCTCAGCTCTGATGTCATTGCTGTGCCACTTTTGTCACTTATCGCAAAGAACCGGGTCTCCCTACAGGAAGATATACATTATTTTTAAAGGTTCCATATAGTTAAAAGTGAGATTTTCATGTGTTATTTTTTAAAATTATAAAGCAGGTCTATGTGCAATATAAATACAGTGAAAGTATCAAAATGCTCAATCCACAGAGAAATGCACACAGCCTGTATTTAGAAACTGTGCCTTTAAATGAGCCGTCAGGACTTCTGTGAAGTTGTGATGTCACAAATAGGTAAATAGTGCCGCCACAGTGCTGTCAGAGTCATTCCCCATTGCTCTAAAACAGAGTGTTTCAGACAGAGGGTGAATACAGGTACATTCAGACAGACATTATGAGAAAAATAATGTGTTTTTGAATATTAACACTAGAACCGCCAGAATTCTAACCCCCCCTCCCCCCTGTGAGCCACAGGCAAAACAAAAAATTGTTTCTTCAGTTTTTGGACCGAGCACAACGCTGTGGATCTTAATGTTAAACACTAATGATGTTCCCACTGATTTTCTTTTCGCCATCACTGAATAAAACTCCCAGGTCATGAATACAATATGTGACATCTTCAGATTCCCCTCTTTCATTCCCGAACAGCAAGAGACTTCCATGGCATTTGTTTTTGTGAGATTTCAGTAAATTTAGCAAAATGTGCATACAAGTATGGTCGATTGTGTTTGATTCCTGCCTTCATCACTATTGTCATTACGTTGCCTACTGAGACCAGTGAGGGAATATTACCACATTCGTTTTGACAGTTCAGACGCATTAGATCTGCATTTTCATCATACCAGGCGGACCATGTCTGCTCTCAGCAACGTATTTTCCTTGCCAGGACTGCTTGGCTACAGAGTGTCTATTTGACTTCCAGAGGGGCTGACTGGCTGGTACCCTTGGCAATATCCCTGAAACCACGGAGGAGATATGGCATGAGAGCCAGTGTTTGATATGCACTCCAGTGTGTTTGTTTGAAGGGCGGTAGAGTTTCTGACAAGGGCGTGTGTGGACGAGCGGGAAGAGAGTTGTTTAGGAACAGAGAGACTGACGGAGAGAAGAGCTAAGTAAGTAAAGTTTATTTACATAGCACCTTTTAAGAGCAGAAGTCGCAAAGTGCTTCACAAGTAGGAAAGATAAAGTGAATGAAAAGTAAATTTTTGACCAAATCCAGGTTTTGACAGAGTTGTGATGCACAAATGTTGCAGCTTTGTCTTTCAGAAAGTATGTAAATGTATTTTTGTGTGTTTGTGCGGGAATTCCAAGCTTGACAACTGCGTGGAATAGAAATGTATTTTACCTCATTACATCTAATTTTTTCTCTGGTCTAAATTGTGCAGACATAGTGTTGCGCAGTTTTACCATAGACATATGAAGTCGTGATGATCTTGCTTGACTTTCACAAAGTAAACAACCCCCTCCACACAGGCCAGTTCTAAGTGGCTTTCATTCAGATTTAGAGTTTCCTTTCTATTGATCAGTTGCATCATTTTACCCAGTTGGTCGTCATCCAGACCACAAAACATCCACAGTCTGCATTGATTTGACAAAGAGCAGTAATGTAATTGTGACTTACAACACGGTATCATTTTACATATGTGTAACACTGTAAATGTGTTCTCTTTTTCCCTTGTTAAAGTCCTGTATGCCAGATGGTATTTGCAATGGGAGCGTATGACAGTGGTAAGATATGGCTGATTAGGATGATCCATCCATCCATTTTCATCCACATGTCCAACCATCTGTCTGCCTCTCTTTTGTTGAGAGGTGAACAACAGACCTGCTGTAACTGCAGGCCTCTCCATGGATTGTTCTGGAAACAGTCTGTTGGAGCACCGGCTGGGTTGTGGGGTCAGGTGAGAGAGAGGGGGAGAGAGAGAGAGAGAGAGAGAGAGAGAGAGAGAGAGAGAGAGGGAGAGGTTCATACAATCCCTTTTTAACACTGACACTCAGGCCAGGAGCGAGCAGAGAGCCAGACAGGCTGGCAGGCTCATTAACATTCCTCAGGTTCAGAGCAGTCATACAGTATGATGGCTCAGGTGGATCAACACCTCATTGCACAGTGGTGAAGAGAAGTTTTCGGATTCATTTATAATGACACAGCTAATGACTGATAACATGATTTTGCACACTTTTGCCACAGTTCCAGTCACACAAAGTCATGCAGCAAACATGATCTTTTCACTCAGGATGAGTTAACACGTTTTGTGTGCTTATCTTACATCCGAAGAGGGGAACACACAAGACTGAATGTTATTGATAAGGTGATAGAGAAGGTATAAATAATGCATAGGCCCAAACGAAAACAAATATCTGTAGTTAAAATGCATCAGGATTGGTGTTGTCTCTGTGTTTATAGCAACAGAAGAGCTGGTGCACAGATAAAGACCCAGTCTGGAGATAAGAGTTTAGTGTCTGCTACATTCTTTCAATGTCAACATGTATTTATCTAAAGACACACTTCTCCTTTTGAAGGCTATTTTTAAACATGGTGGCAACATATTTGGTGCTTTTTCCATGCCGACGATAGCTCTGATAACGTGATACCTCAGGAATGCCTTGAGGGAATTTCTTCAAATTTGGCACAAATGTCCACTTGTGCTCACGTGTGAACTGATTCGATTTTGGTGGTCAAAGGTCCAGGTCATTATAACCTCACACAATGCATTTTTTGGCCATAACTCAATAATTTATATGCTAATTATGATGAAATTTCACACAAGTGATGACGTTTTATATCCAAAAGGTCAAAGGTCAACTTCACTGTGACATCATAATGTTTTGCAAAAAAACACCATGACTCAGGAACAGAAGGGGAGATTGTAACCATATTTCACATTTGGTCAGATATTGAATTGGTGACACTAATCTTCGGTGCCCACCTTGAAACTGTGGTGACAGTTGTAATTTAGTTATAGTAGTACATAGCTGGCCGTCAGACTTTCAAAATAAAAGGGTGTCTATTCTCACTGCAATAGATTCTGATTTGATGAGGATGTGAATGCTGGTCACAGAGCAGGTAGTCTGGGTTGCTATGTAAGCAGTGTACTTCCGCCGGGAGGAGACCCTTCTCTGCAGCCGGGGCGTAGCGCCGCCCAAGACGATTGTGATTGGTTTAAATAAATATAAACAGGCCAGGGAGTTGTTTCCACTGTACCAGAGTGAAAGCTATTCAATCCAGAACTTCCCCCCAGCGTGGACACAGCGCTGTGGAGATAGGTCTGGCTACTCGAGACTACAGAGCAGGTGACTGGAGAATGGCGCCACCGATGAAGCAGAAAGACACTGGGCAATACTCACGGCTGTGCAGGTCCATTTATATGCAGGTGGGGCAGTGACTACAGGCTTGCCAGAGCTTATCAGACAAGTCCAAACTTTGCCAGTGTTTCTATTAAGCGTCTACTCCTCGTCTGTGTCCCTGTTTTTTGCACTCACTCAGAAGACACACACTGAGTTGTGTCCCAGTTTCATTGACTTGTGTCACTCTGCCTGATTTTCTCTGGAGAGTGAAGGAGTAAAAAAGGGGGAAAGTGCACTAGAGAAATAGTAATGAGGGAAGAGAGTGACAGGGAGTGGTACAGCAAAATTACAGTAAAAACATGAGGAAATGAGACAGACCGGGGTTTTTGTGGCTCAGTAAGGACTTGGTTGTGCTGTAAGCTGGGCAGCGCCAGCAGATCGCTTTCAGCCCCAGAGGGCTACACCTCATTCATACACACTCTGTAACTCTGCTTCTTTATGAGGTGTTATTTATCCAACACACACGCACACGCACCCGCACCCGCACGCACACACACACACACACACACACACACACACACACACACACACACACACACACACACA
>JAOVVB010023994.1:0-15956 GCA_028570985.1 Heterobranchus longifilis | reverse complement strand
CATATTCTTTGTAGATCTTTACAATCATTCACTGAAAGAACAGAGCAGACCTGCCTTATTGCACGATCCAAATCTTTAAAACTCGTTTTCAGTGTGTAGGCTGACAGCTTGGAGGTTATTGTTTGATTCTCATAGTGAAGGGACATTGAGAACGGGAACACGGACTTCCTGTGCAGCCAGGAAGTAATGCTTTATCCCCGCACTCTTTGGTAAGCCTGTCAGACTAGGTTACTACAAACCAATATAAAGCCCTTCATCGAGTATTATGCTAATCTTGTGATTTACAGCAGTAAGGTTATAAAGCCTGCATATACTGTACGTACTGTACCGACACCGAAATCCAGGTTAGCAGAGAAGGGAGTGAACATTTCCCAACACACATGCTGCTGGTCTCTGTGGACATCCATATGAAATGATTACATTAGACAGAGTCGCATGTAGTTATGGCACAAAGCCATAAACATCAAGTGTATACACTGCAGTTAATGAGTACTGTAGTGATGATTACGGGTTTAGAGATAATGGTTTTTAGCATGATACATTTAGAGCGCATGAGACACCAGCTCAGTTAGCTCCCCGGTCTTCACTCTCTACTGATTAACACAAACGCCGGCGCCTTGTTAACCACCGCTGTTGTAATTACGTGGAGCCTCACGCACACACATACACATAACCTATATAGCACACACAGGCAAACGCACTCCAGTGCAAAACAGTGCGGTTGTATACATGTTGCGTGCCACCAGATCACAGCAACGGCCAATTATGTGTCGTATTCATGCAAATGCAGGTAATTTACTTCCTGCTGTGCACAACTTCCCAATGTGTTTGCCCTCTAGCATCAGTTGTTTGCATTGTGGATCGCCTAAACAAGTAAAACAATTAAATGAAGGCTCCCAAAAAGGCTTCTCTTTCAATTGAGAAGAATTTTAAAGGGTTAATTTAAAGGTTGTACAACAGGATTACAACTTAGTTTTGGAAATCACTTCCAACACTACTCACAAAAAATGATAAGATCTCAGATCTGCTAAGATCTGGGAATGCAGCGACATTACAACAAAATCCAACAGGACAACAAATGAGCAGTCAGACGATCAGACAGGTTGTAAATGAGACAACTAGAATATCTAAACTACTACAACTGAAAGCGAGAACATTCAAAATGTTGGTAATAATCACTCACAGACAGGAAAGCCACACGCTCATACAAGTCGTTTCACACCAAGCACGGATTTTCAGCTGAAAAATGTGCACGTAAATTTATAAAAGCTGATATTGTGGATTCTTATGAATGCGTGCACACCCCTGCGGGACATTTGTGGCAGAAATCCACCTGCGGAAATGTTTGACCAATGAATCAAGCAATCAACCAACCAATAAATAAATACATCAATATCACACATGGGCTATATAATCATCAGAATCAGCTTTAAATAAGCTGGGTCAAAGTTGAACCAGTCTGTCTGTAAGCAGCATCATCATTTCATTCAATTAAAACTCATTGAAGGGGGAACAAAGCTCTCACTCATTATTACTGAAAGCATTGACGGACAAAACCATGAAAATAAGACTCAAGTTGTATGAAACCAGAATTTCACTTTAAATACCTGTTTTCTATTTCAAAGGAGTGAGCTGATGCTTATGTGAGCCTTACATGAATTGATGGCTTCAATATTATTTCTCCTCCTCCTCCTCTCTCTCTACAGTATATCTTGTTTCAAAAGCGAGCGCAGCCCAAGAGGGCGCCTGTGTTTTTATTCCTTTGTTTCCAGTCTTTCCCTATCAGAGCGAGAAGGTGGTAGCAACTCCCACGAGGGAGATAGAGATAGAGGTGTAGGCTGCTGGCAGAGCGCTAAAGCAAAGAAATGCTGCACCGTCTGACCACAGACATAAAAATGATGACCCCATACCTCCCCTATACTCTGTCCTGCTTCATCTGCAAAGCAAATCTTGCGCCCTGCAGCCAGAGATTCCTCTTTGGTCACCTGGCTGTTCTCACCGTTTCACCGGCCCCGGAGCAGAGGAGGGTTTACGAGAGGTGAAAGACTTCATAATGTAATGGAGAGAGAAATAGAGGGGAGATCGTCCTGAGCCAATTGCAAAGGAGAGGTGGGTGTAATGAGGCCTGATCTGTCACAAGAAAGAACCACGGTCCTGTATTTGCATTTTCAGCCCCTTTTCTTCATCCCCCTCCTTCTCGTAATAAGGAAAAAAGAAAAAGCAATGAGAGGGAAGAAAGGTGGGGAGCGGACATATACACAGAGGAATCCAGGGAGGGGAAAGAGATCACATTACTATTGGGAGGGAAAATGATTAAAGGCCGAGATGAACACAGTCTTCTGGTTCCAGAGGAAAGAGGAAGGAATTTCCAGAGCCAATAAGCAAAGCATCACAGGGAGACCTGCCTCTCCCTGCTATTCATTCAACCATGACTATGCCGGTACAAGCACATTTTCTACATCCGCCCTGTTACACTAGCCTATGGCATGCGTGTTTCATGCACATACAGCCATTAGCGAGTCTAGGATATTGATTTTTAAAACATTGCTACCTTCTAATTATCGGAAATGCTTCAGATTTTACACAGAATTGTCCATGTGGCAGTCCTCGGGATTGTAATTGTTGCAGATAACCAGGTATAACAGCGTTAAGATGATGACTCTGTTGCAGAGGACTCTCGAGGCAAAAGGGAGACGAGAAATAGAAAGAAAAACAGCAACATCAATAATGAAGTGAAGGAGACGGGGGAAGAAAACAAAGCCGTTCATAACAAATGAGAAAACAGGCAGAGCGTCTCATTGCCAGAGCGCTAACGACAATCAATTAGCAATTGCTCATGATCTTGGGTGCGTCGGAGTATAAGGTGTCTTAATGAGTCCCATTTCCATTAGCTGCTCGACTCGAGAGGCATAAGGAGGAGGCTGCTCCCACCAGCTCCTCCAGCTCCTCCATCTCAATGCCTAATGACTACGAGAGTGGATTACTCCATCAATTCCTCGCTTCTCTTTGTTTATCCCCTGCGTAAATAATGGTCAACCATTACAATGCATTAAGCGGGCCACTCTACGCAGAGCGAACGAGAGGGAGAAAGAGGAGCACGGCATCCTCCAGTGATCTCTAGGAAATCAGCTAATACCGGCCATGTGGTGTCGGGTGGGGGTGGGGGGTCTGGGGGTAAGCATCTGATGCCCCACCAATATGTGGCTGGTTTTTACTGGGAGGAATGGTTGTAGAGTAAATGCAGGAGGAGAAGGACAGGTAAAGAAGTGCTCTTATAGACACCTCGTCTAAGAGATATACTTGCATGCATGATGGCTAACTCGTGTATCCTGTGTCCATTTGGACCGTTGGTTGTGCACGTCCTAACGCTATGTGTGGTCTATGTGAACGTGGGGTTAAAAAGCAAGTATTTCCGGCTTTAAAGAGCCACTTCAGGAAAATGACCAAAAAAAGCACATAGCCTTTTTTTCATTTTTCTAGGAACCATGGAACCATGGATAACAGCTTAATTTGCTAAATATTTCAATAGATGCAAAAGCAGAAATAAACAGCCATACACTCAACAGATCATTGCTACTTGGAGACAGACAGTCTGGCGTTTTCAGTGTCTCTGCAGGTCACCTTCAGAACATCCAATCAAACATCACAGTTGGTGCATTGTTATTTTGTCACGTGCGAAAATGGCTCTCAAGCAAGCCATCATTTCTTAATGTGGACTAATTTCCTAATCTTCATTGTTACTGGGATGCAAACAGGAAGGCACAGCAAGTTCCTGCAGCTCCTCAGTTCCCTGAAATACTTGGGTTAAAAAAGGCCAATAGGGACTATTTCTTCAGTAGAAAGTGTTTACAGCAAGGTGCGTGAATTATCCGAAGTAACCGAGACACTCTTCATGTAATTTGCCTTGAACAATACCATCGACCTAAAACAAGAAACTATCAGTGACAAAACAGGGATGGATTTGAGTTTGATGCAATCAACACCACAGAGAGGACTTTATCTGTGTCATATGAGAGAATATAATGTACTTCTGTTGTCGCAGTGCTTTCACCCTGGATTGTACCAATCAATATTTCACCCAAGGCTCCATCACTCCCTTTCTATTTCCCTCTCTCTTTCTGGCACTCTCTGGTTTCCCTCTTGTGTCACAGCACCGGACAGGATAAAAATTAAACGCATCAGCAGAAAAACACACAAGTGGAAATGATCTCGCCGCTGCAGCCGCTCGGGTCATGAATTCAGCTAACTGTGCTTATCACAGGCTGCCGCTATTAGTCTTAATAGCCGCGGTGACAACCTGCCTTGAGAGGAGATGGGCTCTGCTTCAGACAGGTGATTCTCATCTGCGGTCTCTCTTCATGTGTCATAGCAAAAGCAAAGCGGGCTGAAAAATGTCTGGCGGCTTATTGGTGCAAAACTTCAGAACCCGGCAGGCCAGACACCAGAGCCATATGTTCTTACGCACTCAGCATCAATCAAGGACAAATTAAGAATTCAATCAAATGGTGATCACACTCAAGCTGTTCATAGTAGTTATTTTGAATTATGAGGATGTAAAGACTCAAAAATAAACCATATACATACTAATATACAGCATGGTAACATACAGCATGTAATCATAATTAATTGAAAATCAATGTACCTCATTTGTGATGCCTCACAAAAGGAGATAACGATGCACACACCGACGTTACAAGCCCCGTCTGCACGGCAACACTGAAAACGATGTTTCTGAAAATCTTCACCCTGGCCGGAGTTTCCCAAAAGATACAATTTTGAGTGGCCTAAAAACACAGTTTGCATGTGGACGAAAGGCCAAAACGCACAGAAAAAGCTATGTTTTTTAAAAAATGTATGGACTAGGCCTCAGGAAGTTTGTATTCAATGAAGAAAGAAAAATGACTATGTGAACATCATGCAGCATTTAGTGGATACATAGCCAGATATTTCCCTCAGGAGTTGGTTCAGACCAAAACAGAGCTAAAAGGAGAGTTTGCTAAATATTGGACTTACATTCGTTAATTGCTAGAAACATCACTCCAAATGACTGCTAATGTTGCTCGGCATCTGCTGGATGTGTAAATAAGCAACTCTTTGCTAACGCATTATCCATAAAAAAAACAACATTACAACTAGGCCTATTCTGGGATCTTCCCTAAGTTTTTCTGTACACTGACTTTGAGTTTTTGTCAAAGAACCAGATGTTTTCACATCTTTTGTACTGACGATTCAACTAGAAACGTTTCATGCCCATCCAAGCCTTGGAAGTGCTCCAGCTGCCATTCACATAACATTATCTATAGAGGAAAATTATTAGAATTTCTCTTCCACAACCTTGGACAGAAAAATAACTTCTCCTTTTAGTTTAGTTGTAGGATTTAATGCAATCATTTATTTTGCTCAATGCGAGGGCGCTTCACGACGACCGTGTAAGAGGGAATAATGCCAGGGCCAAGAAGTGCATGTGGCATAAGAGTGAATGTCTTACTGAGAAAAACAATTTTTTCCTCTGAACTAAAGGTTACTTGCTGTAGCCTGTCGAGGAGCCGTGCTGCGTTGCTATTGAATGCGACACACAGCCTGGTCAGGCTGAAGAGAGGGGGCGGCAAAGTGAAAGCGTTAAGTTAGGTGCATCACAAAGTAAAACCACATGAAAGAAGCACATACAATCAGCTCACATAAGAGAAGTCACCCTGCATCAACACCACTGTACAACAGAAAACCCCCCTGAACACTCAAAGATCCTCGCTGCCCCTTAACATGAAGCCACACAAACACTGTTTGGAAAACAAATGTCAGGACGTCTTTTCAGCCAGAATGCTTTCCCACGAGCCGGAGCAATCCTCAGTCACTCTCCTCCTCCACAAACGACCGAGCTTGTGACTGGGGCCATGTCAACATGTTGCTCCGTTTAGACAGAGGGGAGGGAGGAATTACTTTGATCCACTTTGAGGCATGTCTTCCTTTACTGTCAAGAGCCGGGTAGGATTTATGGAGAGAGAGAGGGGACGCTTGTGCCTCCACTCTGCGGCAATGCTCAGGCTAATTTTTTTTGCCACAATGGCACTTGAAGCCCAAATAAGATTAAGTGTTAACTAATTATGGCAAGTTTGAAGGATTAAGTGTAACTTCCAAACCGCAAAGAGACAGTAGAGGTGGCAGAACCCGTGGCGACCTCTTATCATAGCGGAGATGACACTCTATTTTACAAACATGACAGAGTGCAGAGATACTGGGCAGAACAGCCTGTAGCTGCAGATTTGCGTGTAGAACAATGGGAGTCTGTGCCGATTTCTGGCCTGAACAATGGCAGGATGACATGGAGCCCGACTGACACACACAGAGCAGCAGGATCTACACACTGCAGACAGGAGAGGCAGCTTCACAGAGCAACAACACTGCCAAAAACATATCCTCATCTTCCTTTTTCCTCTTCCAACATCTTTTATGTGTTTTGGCACCTCTGGCACTCATAACTCAAAAGTGAACCGTCAAACTTTTAGCACCACCACAAGCACAAGCTTGTGGAGCGAAATCAGCAAGTCACTGCAGAACAATTGAGCATGAGATGAAAAATGTCTTAACCGGAACGTATCAATAGTTGCCACTCAAATCGAGTGCAAAAGATGACTTTCCAGAAAAATAAACAATGAATAAATGTGCGTAGTTGGACGCATCAAAAGAAATTGCACAAACTGAAATGTGCGTAAAAACAGGTGGATGCCCCCTCCCTCTGGAAGTCTCTCCCCCAACACCTCAGACGTTCCCCCTCACTCCCCTCTTTCAAAATCTGCTTTTAATCTGTGATCCATCATCCCCACTCTTTTCTCTTACTTGTAGTTGTATTGTTGTCTATAGTTAATATGTTTATTTTATTGCTTTTACTGTTTTCTGTGATTGTTTTTATGTTAAGTGTTTTTGGGTGTCTTTTAAAGCACAATATAAATAAAATGTATTACTATTATTATTATTATTATTATTATTATTATTACTTAATGATGTGGTCTCAAACTCAAATGACCTGGGAGCCAGTGTTTTAGGGATTTATCAACAATACATTTACAAACAATTAAAACGCAGACATCCATCGAGGCATGCCCTATCTCGCAATGTTAACAAAAGTGAAAAATCATTTGTGTATCCGCCCCGTGATTCGGATCCGCTCCAACATTTAATGGATTCTCCCTTGGCCCATGTTACACCCTTCCATGAAGTTTCATGAAAATCAGGCCAGTAGTTTTTCTGCAATCCTACAGACAGACAGACAGACAGACAGAGAGACAGACAGACAGACAGACAGAGAGACAGACAGAGAGACAGACAGACAGACAGACAGACAGACAGACCCAAAAACATGACCTCCTTGGCAGTCTGGGGAAAAAATGGGAAAAATTAAAATATAATTTGAGGGCCAGATTTAACAAAACTTTTTAAACATGTGGGGGACATGATGCAATTGCCTCAGGGGCCATATCTGGCCTGAAGTTTGAGCCCCTGGTGCAAAATGTATGCAATACTTGAAACCATGTGCATTTCCAAAACTGAAAAAGTTGCGTATATAAAGTCATTGCTTGCTGTTAGTCGAGAAGACCAAACATTCAGTGGATTTATTCAAGTATACAATAAGATAGAAGAAAAGGAATAAAATCAAACAATTTAAACATTAAAATTCTATTAAAATTAAGAAAAATAGTAAAAATACAAAAATAAATATAGTAAAAATAACACTGCAAAATAATAAAATACGAAATCTAAAAAAAATGGTCGTGCTAAATCCAGGAGGTGATGAAATCCGAGGCGCTCAAAGTGTCCTTCATTATTAATGTCCTCGGAGCAGGACTTGAAGCAGCTTTGCTTCTCTTATCAATCATTCATCTGCTTTCCATTGAACACACTACGATCCTCCAGCGTCAAATCAGGCTTGAAGTGGCTAAAGAACCACCAATCTGCAGTCATTCTTTAATTAAGAGTCCAACATGAGCCTCAAACACCTGCTCTCAAAGCGATCAACAATGCTACGCTAATGTGGAGATCCCGAGCAATCCGTAACCTGTCAATCATTTAATACACAACACTCAGGTCTCATAAATTAAGAATAGGATGCCAGAACCCATTTGCGCTGGCTCCTGTGCGTGTCCTTGTGTTTTGAAAACACCTCAGCGGTGACAACGTGAGATTGAATCAAACTGAAATAATAATGTTGATGCTACTTTTATAATAAAACAGCCCAAGCTGCCGCCTTCTCACCTTCCCATCTTGCACCCTGTCTGAACAGGATCCCATTTCGCTCGACGACAGCGGGCGTTTGGTTAACAGCAAACATAATCAAACTTTGTGGTCTGTCTATCTGTGGAGCAGAATTGAAAGCGGTTCTTTGGTGGCAATCTCCAATTACCTTCTGCGTGCAAGTGTTCACTGCGCTGGAACTTTTCCATTTCATCATTACACTCAAGCTGCCCCCATCCAAAGCCAACCAGCAGCGGCGGCGGCGGCAGCAACACAGCAGACCGTGTCATCCGTGCACCGCGGGGGGATGCTTCCAAGCTGCAGTGAATTCCTCGTTTTGTCTGGGAAAAAAGATTCATGTCTATACAAACCGCAGGTGCAGCGAGTTTTTTTTTTTTTTTTTTTACCAGCACAGTGAAAAAGGGGGCAGGGCAACACTCTGCTCCCCCTCGGCTATGTTTGTCACAATTACTCGGTAGGTCAACTTTCCCCCAGTCTCATTAAGAGGTAAAAACACCGAGGCTAGAAAACCCGTCTTTTTGGGACCCCCGCAGGAAATGTTTCAGCATGCTGCCGCACGCTCGGACAGCCACTGATGCAATCGTTCTCCAGCCCTCACAGTGGATTTGGGAAACAAGAATGAGGGATTATTTGATCCAACTTCCATTCAAGAGGCCAATTCAGTCAAACCAATCAATACTAATCAACGGGGAGATGACAGGAGATGAAATTCCCTCTGCTGCGGCCAAACACTCATGTATCAGGACTTACTGTAGAGCCCGCACTCAAGCTTTCTCTGCTCCTCCTCTCACAAAGCCAGTGCTGGAGAGTAACTAAGTACATTTAGTCAAGTACTATACTAATGTACCATTTTAAAGTACTTTACTTGAGTATTTTAATTCACTACATTTCAGAGGGAAATATTGCAAGCTACAGCTTCTAGTCACTTTTCAGATTAGTAGTTTACATACACGTCATATATGATCAGCTTAAAAAATATGATGCATAGTTATAGGTTAAACTACCCTGCAACGTTAGCCTATAAAATGACTTTGACCTGCTGTAACATTAACATGCTGAGTACCACTTTCGAATAATGCATACTTCATGTAAGTTGTAACTAATGGCTTTATTTATGGTTAATAAATTATGCATTATTTATTTTAATGAGCCAGTAATAAGCCATCAATAAGGAGGACAACATCTGGATTGCCACATTATGAAAAGTGCATCCTCGTCAAGCATAGCTTGCTTTGAGTTTTTAGCTAGCTCTTCATTGCATCAATTTGACCATTTACTTGACCAAAATGTATTTATTAATAATCATATTAACAGTCATTTTTAACTGTAGAGTTGATGGTTTATTAGAAAACAAGAAACCCATGAACAAAATACAAGTTCTTAGTATATGTACTTTTGAAGCCTGCGCTGCACCAAACTGCAAAGTTAGTGAGTGACGTTAGCAAAGATAGTAAAGCTTTTATGCTAGCAGCATAGAGACACACATTTCCCTCAGCAGTTGGTGTTGACTAAAACAAAGCTAAAAGGAGAGAGAATATTGGACTTACATTCATCAAGTGGACGGAAGCACGACTACAAATACGTGCTAATTTATAAATGCTAATGTTGCTCCGTGTCTGTGTAAACAGGCGACTGTTAGCTGACATGGTCTCTGTAACAGCCTGCTAATATGTCAACGTTGTGTTTGCAGCAGCTTGCTGTGCTGCCCCCAAGTGACCAAAAAGTTAGTAAAAGTATGAGAGTATAATCTGGACAATGTAGCCTACTAAAAGTATCAAAAGTAAAAGCATTCAATTCAGAAAAATGCCCCCCTGTGACTGTTACACTATCATTATGCATCAATGTGTAATGTGTTTATATAAATCTACAACAAATAATTAATCAATTATTTGTTTGTAAATCTTCCAAAAAATTGTGTGAAAAGCCACACAATTAGCCTACAATTACAATTACCCAGATCCCAAAGTGACACATTCACGTTGCTTGTTTTGTCATCTTTACATTAAAAATTACCTAATCAGTAGTAATGTTTTTTTATAATGATGATCTATAACAATTAGCAGCATATTTTCCAAGCACTAACTAGTACTAGACCTAGTTATGGCTGTCAAAGTGGCATGAAAAGATAATACTCAAGTAAAGTAGTATCTGAAATGTGTAGCCCACTTAATTACATTTCACCACTGGGCTTCAGTAAAGTTTTGAATGCAGGATTTAAAGGACTTGTAATGGAGTATTGTAACACAGTGGGAGTGCATCTTTTACTGAAGTAGGCTATAAGACCTTAATTCTTCTTCCACCACTGCCCAAATCTCATTGCAACACCCAGCAAATTATTAATCCACATTAACCATGCTGACGGTGTCACGCTCTGAAAGAGTACAGCCTGTAGAGGGTGTCTTTCATCTGAGCCAAGGAACAACAAAGAGCATGAGCTTTTCATGTTAACACAGGAAACATATATTTAATGAGACAACCACTGCAATCTCCGCAGCCATGCTAAGTGAGTCTGACCCCACACCGCAGCTCGGCCGCGCTGCCAAACAACAGTCACGGCAGTCTAGACGAGGCCGAGCGGCGACGAGGGCCTCCCGAAAAGCTCTTGTAATGCACAAGGAATTTGGTGCGGTTTCCTCGGAGCAGAGAGGAAACGCATGAGTGAGAGTAAAGAGGGAGCGAGATCCCTGCAGAGGTCAGAGCGTGTCCCCGGAGGTGTCAGGGGGAGTAAATGGGCATGACTGCAGAACACGGGGTTATACCCGCCGCTCTCCTCCCTCCTCTTCTTCGCAGGGGTGCCTCCACTGACTCGTCCCCGAGCGCCTCAGAGCGAGGATCAGCGCGGCTTCCCTCGCACGCCACGCAAATTGGAACAGGAAACGATTGTCAGCTTCGGGTGAAATCACCACCTTATTAGAAAACAAAACGTAAATGTGAGGTGAAAGAGGAGCTCTGAGAAGGAGCTGCATGTCGACAGATCAAGCTTGTGGAGGCTGCTGCTGGTTCTCTGCACGGCTGGCTGAAGGCTGACACCGCGATCAAGGCCCATGAATATTCAGTGACCAAGTAAATAAGGCAGATAGCACTTGACATGTTTAACACCCACCTTTGGCACCTTCCCTCTCTACAAAGCCAACAAGGTGAAGCAGCGGAACAAATATGTTGGTTGTTTGTGGGTGGCAACAATCCCTGCTGATGAATTGGATGGTTTTGGAACAAAGAGAATGAGTTTCAGTGGGCGAGCGACATCAAAATAAGCCGGACTCGGAAAAACAATCTGATTTCCTCTGTGGGATTTGCTAAACTGCTGTTTTTTGGAGACTGGCATTAAAATGAAAATATGTAGCATTATGCCTTGCAATATGCTGACATTTACATTCTCAGAAAAAAAACATGTTTCCCTCAACTATAATCCCTGCTGGTATCAAAATGTTTGCTCTCTAAATATTTACCAACCCAGAGTCACATCTAAAGCCTAACACAGGCACCTTGAGACTTCCTTTTTTTCCAAGTGTTGTGTCCCAAAGGAAATGCAGTGAAAGCACTACAGACTATCTTGCAAGTGAGTAAACTCTCTGAGCACACAACGCATTCCTCCAACACCTCAAACAGCTCTGAGAAAGAAAATATATCTGCCACCAACAAACTGCGCTGCTTAAAATCTGAGAGTCTGAGAGACGAGCGGGGATTCATTTGGTTTTATATATATGCAGTTTTTACACAAAAAAGCAGACAGTAGTAAATGTATTACTGTGACAAGAAAAGAAATGTAAATATTGACACTTTGATATTTATCGCTTACGCTTATCCACTGTTCCTGTCCAGGTAGAGCCATTTAACATCTGCTCAGTATTATAAACAGGTGGCGGGGTTAAAGGAATATCCCGCTGAAAATGTATCTGTATAAGTGTCATTATTCCGCCTCGCCGTCCTGCATAAAAGGTACGGACACAGAATGGGGGGGACAGAGTTGTTCCACGCTTAAGTCGGCAGCGGAGGTATTAACAGAGCCATATCGAGGGACAGTCGGCACGCCGGGACTACACACACACACACACACACACACACACACACTAGCGATGACGCTGTTGTGTTACACGTCAGGCCTCTTTTCCTTCCTGAATGCCAGCATCCTATTTTAAATCACACACTGGGGCGGCATTATGCTAGCGTTGTTTGGTTCAGTGTATAAAGCAAAGCCGGTGTGTAATGGCGGATCTTTTTTCCAGCAGTATTGCAGAATCTCGGTGTAAAATGCGCTACAAGAAGGATGGCTCTGAAAAATTCTTACTTTCTTCCTTCAAGGACGTCAACCGTTCTAATGGATTCTAATGGAAAAGGAGCGAGCCGCAAACCTTTCTGGGCTAAGCTAAAAGACTGGATGATAATTCAATAGAGTATAGTGTTAGTTCAGGAAGTTCTCAATTGCTTTTCAAGGAAAAAGGATTTTTCTCCCTGGATAAAAGTTCATGTTTTTGTGACCTATCCATCCACCCAGACCTCCTCCCTTTGCTGGAGTTCCGTGGACTTCCGCAGACTATGATTAGAAATATTTTTGTAATACGTCTAAAACAAATGTAATCCGGGAGAAAATACATTTAACGTAAATTGAGAATGCAGTTTCTTGTATGGGAACATATTTTTTAGGAGGCCAGGCTTCTTCAAATATATATAACACATCACGTAAAAGTAAGAATCCTCACAAACAAAATGACAAACAACATTTGTTTTCATGATTGTGATATAGATTTGAGCCTGATTCTAATAGACATGAGCATGTGATACTCACAAAATGATTTTTAGTGGAGTATTCCTTTTATGGGGTCAGTTAGCAGCTCATACATACATGATCCCAAACTTAAACACACACAAGCAAACTCATGTATTCACAATCTGAGCTGTCAATAAAATGCGAACACAAAGGGGTCATGCTCGGAGCACTACCCAGCTGTGTCTCTGCAGCCTTTAGCAAGCACACAGCTTCCAAATGAACTGAGAGGTTGTGTACCACTCAACACCACACACACACACACACGCACACACACACACACACACGCACTCTAACCTCCACTTACCACCACCCCCACCCACTGCTCAGTGCACCCTGCCTCCTGATAAGCTGGTTTGCCAGGCTTGCCAGCGCCGCTGATGGCTCAGTTTGCACAACCGCTCCATTGTTGCCGTGCAGAGTGGACAACTGCACTTTGGACCTTTCAGTGGGGGAAAGCCTTCTATTTTGTTTCCCTTAAGGGCATCCACTGTGGTTTATCTGCAAGCTGCCAACCACACACACACACACACACACACACACTTTAAACACTGCATTAAGGATATCTAAGGATAGAAAACATAAACAGTAGCCGCTGCGTATCCGGTGCTGCTGCTGTTAAGTACTGTACAGTCAGTTTGCCTGGCAGCTGATTTTTCCGGAGCTTAAAAAGACTCATAAAAAGGCAGCTGAATTATCTGGGTTGCTGGAACCTGATCCAGTGCCGGCTGACCTTTTGCGCAAAGCAATATTAAACGTAATAGTTGAGGCTGAGTTAAGTGATTGCAATTTATGAGTCCATTTAACCAGATTCAATATTGGATGACAAATGATTACCTCGCTGAAGTAAAGCTTACGTACACAAAAATAACCCCGCCACACACACACAAATACAGAGCTTTATCAAACTTAACAATCAGCTCAGTGTCTGTCTGCGGAGAGTCTGGCTCAGCGAAGGGCTGAACAGAATTTTAAAAATGCATGACAAGACTAGAAGAAGGAGAAGAAGAAGGAGAGGTTGCATATTAAATATCCACACATATCCCCGTTTCTTTTGGCTCAAACTCCATTAAGCTAAAATTGATGTGTATTGAATAGATGTTGCCTCTGAATCCGGTCAACTGGCCAAATGGATTAAAGTGTATCAAATCCATTTTCCTGAGTGCATTGAGGAAGTGTCAAAATGAAACATTTTCAATTTAGCCCCTTAAGGTCCTGAGATTTCTTCATCCTGCTGTAGAACAAGCTGCTTACCCTGCAAAAACAGGCTGCAACACATCGCTAAACGTGGCCCGGGCTTTAAATTAGCCCGACACACAATCCACATATTTGATTCACTGTGCAGCCAGAAAAGAGCTACATGACTTTCAGGCATTCAGGCTCAGACTATAAAGAAACAATGTAGCCTACTTTGCACACTCCTCACTGCTCTCTTTTCAGCCACATCCTCTTGGATTTTATGACTCTGGTTAAAATGCAACCATTAAATATTCATGTGCGAGGGCTTTCACCCGTGAAGCAGCCACCCACCCCCCTCTCTCTCTCTCTCCAAGCTTTAGAGAAAGTGAGAAACTTTTTTGATTTTAACTGACAGGAGCTAAATATTAAAAAAAAAAGAAGCTTTTGGGAGTTCAGCAAAGTGTAGACTACTCCTCTCCAATATCCTACTCCTCCGCTGATATGCGCCTCGCTTTCTTTGCTTTCATCCTCATTGTTCTTAAAATTTCAGACTGTAGTGAGACTCTTGTAGAGTAAATTAACATGACAATACAAACTGTGGAGATTAATGAAAACAAATACTCAGTAGCTGAACAATGACACGGTGAAAATTGATGGTTGACAATCAGTCCAAAGAGAATAGTGTGCTTTTTTTTCAGCAAACATGTATCATAAACTATATATTGCTCATTAATTTTTCACTTGTTGTCTTGGCTGTTTATTATGCAAAACATTTCCTATCAGCAGCAAAAGTAATGACACAAATAATTCATACTTTCCCTCTTAGAACTCCCGGCATGCTAAAAATCCATAATATATAGCAAGTTAGAGCGTCTATAAAAGATTAAGGATGAAATTATGTCTTCAGGTATAGACAGTAGCATAAATAAGGCTGAAATGTGATTTCTCTGCAGTGAACATTAGGGAAATTTTCGAGGCTTTATTTGCGTTGATGTGATCCGCATACAAATCGAGGGATGCAACATTCAGCGCTTCTCCAAACAAGCGATTTTGTAGACAAATGAAGCAACTGCTGCTCAGACTCAGTCTTTGTGCTCAAGGTGGCAGAACACATGTATGACAACTTGCTGCTGTAAGTTGATTCAACTGCTGTAAAAAAAAAAAACTCACAAGAACCGGAAAAGCCTGACAATATGCTGTTGTGTGAGAGCAGTGGAAGTGCGAGCAGCATGAAAAGTTCATTCATTCTGAACTAATCTTTTTAGTGATTTGGGAGTAACGATTCGTGCCTCTTATTAATGAATGGGACTGAACTTGATTAGGATATTTGCGAATAATATCAGCTGCCACACGTAAGTCAGTCTGTCCCGAATACCATCTTTTGGGCTCCAGATATTCTGAAGTAATCAGCAGCAAATAATTGAATATTCAGCAGCGCCGGGCTGATCACGACTCAGCCAGCCAGTGCCACGCAGTGCCATTAAAACGACCATTCACCGTGTTTACCTTCATTAAATGACCTGAAAACGACACCAGGCTGCTACAGAATAACCATACAGACTTCCACACACATAAGACTGGTCGGTTATAACTCGACTCAGCCAGACATTTCTCCATTTTCGGCGGAGATGGACGAGATAGCCTGCAGTGTTTCAGTGTTTACACTACATAAATTAGCCTATAGTGGCTAGCAGACTTCCTACTGCTCGTAGCTTAATCCCGACAAAACACCATGGTGAATTTCAGCCTGCATGCATGTTTTTTC
>JAOVVB010023984.1:0-15957 GCA_028570985.1 Heterobranchus longifilis | reverse complement strand
TGTGTGTGTGTGTGTGTGTGTGTGTGTGTGTGTGTGTGTGTGTGTGTGTGTGTGTGTGTGTGTGTGTGTGTTGTTGTTGTCATTGTGTTTCAGCCCGTCTCCAGATGTCAGGGGGCAGGAGGACTGCAGATGGTCGTCATTCCCCTCTGACAGCGACAGGAAGAGAGAGATTGAGAGAGTAGCAGAGAAAGAGAGACAGACAGAGAGAGAGAGAGAGAGAGAGAGAGAGAGAAAATAAAAGATAATGGAGCATGTGAGTAACAGAAGGACAGAGAGAGAGAGAGAGCGAGAGACCCCAAAAAAGAGGCTTCTCTCATCCACAACAGCTAACACACTGCTTGAGGGGACGTTGTGTACAAGGAAACTGATGGAGTGAAAACACATCAGAAATTTGTTCTTTACACTTGCAACCCTGTTTTGGAAAGTTAACGTTCTTCTCACAGGCAGAACTTACATTCTATTTCTACTGAAGTTGCATGTTAATTATTTAAACATTTGCACTTGTTTTGCAATTTTCATGATGGTGCCGTTGGAAAAATGTTGCAAACAACATAATAAATTCAATTAAAAAAGAATTGGTAAGTTTGGATTCAAAGTAAAAGTATTCAACAGATATGGATTTTTTTTTTTAACACAGTGAGTATGTGGTATTTGGCTTTTCATTATAAAGATGGCAGGCCATCAAAAAGAGATTCTTAAGCTGGATTCAGAAACAAAATCTGATTCTTAACCCCATATGACCCATAAAGTATTCAATATGTTCCCTGTGAAAAGAAAAGATTAGATCAGGGTCATGTTGCCTTTTTTCCCAATGACAATGATATTTGCACAGAAAAATCTATCAAAATGAGAGAAATGTCCTTGAGCACATGATGAACAAAAAATCTCTATGCAACAGACATAAAGCTTTAATGAATGAGTACATTACCGTACAGAATATTCTTTGATGTCAACGTGCATTTGGAGAGGAGGAGGCACTGAGGAATGTTGGATTGGGCAGAAAGAGGAAAGAGAGGAATGGAAAGATGAAGAGAAGGTTAATGAGGAGTCTGACGCCCCGGGGAAACTTTCCTTGGCTCCAGACGTACATACAAATGCACACATACACACACGTGCGCGCGCACACACACATACACACACACACACACACACACGCACGCACACAGGCACGCACACGCACACACACACACACTCACACACACACACACACCTAAACACCATAAAACCACAGTAAAAGTTGTGAACCAATAACTTAGCTCATCAACCGGCCAACAACACAGGAAGGCTGACTCATTACACACTTAAATATACTCGCAACACAGTAACAAGACAACAGGCACTTTTGTGAAATGAGAACAATCATACAAACAAAACATGAAAAGGCAATGACCCAAAGCCGGCAGCCTGGATGAAACTTCATAAATTACTGTAATAAGAGGTTACATTTCAAAGTGCTGTTGTTTTTGGCTTATGACGTTATTTAGCACACTTGGACCCAAAGGGGTCTTTGGTTGTGATTGAAAACAATTTATTTTTTGCTGTAAAATCAAAAACAAAAAAGTTCTATTTTTGAAAAAAAGTGGATACATTTGAAAACATTGCTCTCAAATTGCAGTGTAGACAAAAAGATGTCACTGGCTGGAAATGAAGAAACATGATGTGAAATGGTGGATTTGAAGTATTTTTCTACTGCTCTGAATGTGTTTCTCTATTTGCAGCATGTTTCTTTAAACTGCATATGTGCTGTCAAATTGGTGAATGCGTTTCTTAATTTGCTCATATTTAATTCATTTGTTTGGTTTTTTTAAACGTGATGCATGTACTAATGACATTCAGGGACCGCGAAGTGTCGAACGAATGCAGAATCCCAGAACATGACCTGGCAGGACATGTCATGTGATTTACATGTGATTAGGCCAGTTTTTTTTCAACTGTTTAAACCTGCATACAAATGTGTCTTATTTGAGAATAAAATTACATATTAAATAATGTATTTTAAGATATTTCAAATACACAAATACAAGCTAGTAATTAGTTACATTTTTTTTTTCTGTCCAGCAAAATACAAATTACAAAATACTCAAAAGTAATTCAATGTGTATTTTAAATACAGTACATGTAATTAAAATACTGCCTCTGAACACGATAAACAAAGATGTTCAATATGGTAAAAAACTGCTAAACGTCAGCATGTTAGTATTGTCACTGTGCGCATTTTAGCATGCTGATGTTAGCATTTAGTACTACTGCCTTACAGAGCCACGAGCATGGCTGTAGGCTCTAATGGGTCCAGTATGCTTCAACAGAAAAACATGTCACATGGTCACCTTTCCAAAACAAACACTCTAACATTCACACCCACTTAATACCACGACTGCCATGCGGAGGTGAGAAAGTAAGCCGGATTTGAACTTCTCTCTCAAGCACTTCTTTTTTATCATTTTTCTGCAACTATTTCTGTCACTTTTCTGTGTGTTCAAACGAGTGCAACACTATGTTGAATGTCCGCCACTATCCCCATATTTAAATGATTACCCATATGATGGTCTGCTTTTTGCTAGTGATCAGACGTCCCAGTTTTCCAGGGACAGTCCCTGTTTTCGGTGGCCTGTCCCCGGCTGGAGCTGGAAATGTCCTAGTTTTTTTAACTGTGTATATTAAACACAGACCGCAAAGTGATGAGCGGAGAGCAGAGCCTACTGGTGGAATCTCTGTCTCAAATATGAGTAAAGTGAGCTAAATTTTAAAAATATATGAGCTAGAAAATTGGAACCAAATTTTTATATTCGGCACCTCATGCTCGTCTGTCTTGTACATATAGATAATTTATATACACTGTATTGAACCATTGCAGTTTGGCCATTAGGCCTTTTTTATTGTGTGTTCCATAGTTTAAAGTGTCACACACCATGGTACTGTAAACTATCATTTTCTGACACGGTATACAATGTTACCAAGTACCCAGTTTTATCAGTCGACCTGCACCATAGTTCATAACAGTTGCCATGGTCAAAAGCATGAAACTGGAATTGATCCCCTTTTTTGTTTCATACATGATAACAGTGGATATTTTAATGATATATTGACCGCCAAGCTGGAAATGTCCCCAGTTTTCATTTCAGAAATCTGGTCACCTTAGTTTTTGCCCTGCCTTCAAGTGTGGCCGGTCAGAACAAACACTGTTGCCTTGACGCATGGTCGAGCAGCGTGTCATACAAACGTGTTCTTTTTTAGCGTTACTCAGCCCTGAGTCTTCTTTCTATTTGCTTTGGTTTTCTTACGTAAGTTGCAGAGCCTTGAGCTCTCTGTAATCATTGTCAGTATGGGTGGCAAACTTTTAAAGAAAGATCTGAAGAAAAACAGCGTGCATCTTTTCAACACATAAACAGCACTTCCAGACTTATCCATATTTGTGTGGTCTTACTCAGAATCCTGACCCGCAGCCTCTCTAAAGTGACCTTATACGCTACCTGACAGTGTTTTAGTCAGACATCTCACAGTAGTAATATAACAGAGCATATCTGAAGAAGTTGAGGCGGGGAATCATTGCTTTGTAGTTCCTTGCGAAATGAATTATTCATTGGCTCTGTTTAAACATCCCGCCTGCAGTCCTAGGATCTTTGATCATCACTGATTGTCCTTTCTGTCCTCAGCTCTTTCCTGCAGGCTAAATAATAAAGACTTCACTCTGCGAGCCGCATTCGAAGGAAGAGTGTGAAGTGAGTGTGTTGAATGTCAGTGGTGGGCACAGTGGGTTTGCGTATGCGTGTGTGTTTTGGTGGAGGGCATGCCCCCTGTAATCTTTGACCAGCTGTAGTGAAGAGTGTAGTGTTTCAGCAATGTGGTGTGAAGTGAGCAGTGCCCCACACACACACACACACACACACACACACACACAGTCATTTACAGCACACCGCACAGTCTCTGTATGACCTACTCGCCAAAACAGGAAGCAAACAGACCCACAAGGTAAATATAGAGATGGATGAGGTGTAGACATTGTAATGCAAACTATACAAAACCAAACCAGAGGATCTCACTATTGTTTGGTTCTGAGGCACATTTTGGCAAAAATCAAAAAAAGTAATTCCACAGCTAAGAGCACAAATAAATGCTTTCTTTAACGAGAACCAGTGTACTGGTTCTAACTGGGAGAAAAGCACTGAAATAGTTGCCATTAAATAATGTTCAAGTTACTGCAACATTTTTGTTCGATATTTATTTGAGCAAAAATCCCAAGTTGGCACGCCAACTGCGAATCGCTGATGTCGAAAAAACACTTAAATTAAATTTGAGTTCAGCTAAACATTATTATACTTGTTTGGGCTAAAGATAATAACCGGTATCTAGGCAGGGTGCTTCAGACAACAATTGGACAACCAACCAGAGAAAGAGAAGAAGAAGAGAGACAGGTCTATTAATACACAGACGTATCCAAAAACAGGGTTCAGATGAGTGTTTTCGAACCATTTTGGAAGGGCTTCTGTTGCTCTGTGGTATTCTGGGTAGGGTGATATGCTGTTTGAAATCATCAAATGTGACAGGGGATTTTGCAGCCAGAGCCCACAGCGATCTTGAGATCATCTGAAGCTGGCAAGGCATTGAGAGGGAAGTGGATTTGGACGAAGTGCAAGAGAATGACCAGGAACAGGAAGGGGGACACGGAAAGAGGTTTAGTGGAGAAAGAAAGCATAATAGAGAGTTGAAAGGATGAGGAGCTTGGAAAGAAGGATGAAAAAGTAAGGTCGGTGTAATTCTTTAGAGGGATTAGTGCTATCTTCTGCAGGGTTTGGACATTTACACATGGTTTAGCACACGCACACACACACACTTAAATATATACAGACCTATGAGCATGCGTGCACACACACGCAGGATTATCCTTATCCAGTAATAATCATGTCACATCTGATGCTCTGCTCATGACTTCTGGCAACATGCATACTGTGTGTGTGTGTGTGTGTGTGTGTTTGTTGTGTGTGTTGTAAGATGAAGCAGCCTAATCCTAAAGGAATGGAACATCTTCTCTCTTTCATCCTTCCACCTCTCCTTTTTTTCACGTCATTAAAGGACAATGTAATGCTTCTCAAGTCTAGTAAGAGAAAGGGGAGGAAATGTAGAAAAATGGGGAGATAAAGGGTAACAGAGATGAAGAGATTAAGAATGAAGGGAGAGGAGATTTAGCAAGGAAAAAAATGTCACTTCCAGGTTATATCTTGTCTCTCGTCTTTATTTCTATATTCATCGTTGTCCATGTGTATCATGTTGTAAGGTTTACAGTACAATACTTCAAAATCTAAGAAAAGAAAACAAATGGTTTTCAGATTACTATACTGTATACATTATACAACACATTATACAACTGTATTACTAGTATATTAGTTTGAAAACAAATTGTTACAGATTATTTAAAATCTTACCATTTGCCATTCATGAATTTCTTGATGTTCTTTCTGACGTACATGATATGATATTGACATTTTAAAAAGTCAAAAAGTCAGTTCCACATGTTGTGGTGGTTTACTCTCAGGCATTGACATGCTCTGATATTTTGCTGTTTCTATTACAATATAAAGTATATATTGAATTTTGTTTTGGTCTAAGATTGTGTTGAATTTTTTCTCATATCTTGTGACTTTTTCTGCAAAAATTTTGACTTTTTTTGTAAACATTCTGACTTTTTTGTCATAAATTGTGAGGGTTTTTTTTCTCTGAGCATTACGACTATTTTTTAAGAAACAAATATGTTTATTGCATCACAGATAGAGAACTGTAGTAAACTGCAGTCAATTCTTGAGGATATTACACCAATACAATCAACTTATTGTGAGTGTTTTTTATCACGATCCACGATAAAATCTATTATTGTGCCATCCCTAACCATGCTTTTGAGCCACCCTAAATCACTGCAGGAGAAATTGCGTCACCGCGACAGCCGCAAGTAGATGCCCAATGATTGGTGTACTTTTCTTTTTCTTGGCTGTAATTTGGTGCAGGTTGCGTTATGGCTGTGCTTAGAGCTGGGTGCTACTCTCTCACCTACTCTCTCTTTCCCTATAGAAAGTTGTGAGAACATGTGTATCCAGTTACTACATACATTTTACAACAGGAGAGAAACAGCCAAACATTAAATGAAAGGCAAAGTAAACCCCGAAACCTCCATAAAATACACACAAGTGCTCATACGTATATCCACAAGCATGCAAATATAGATAATGAGAGTGTGCACATGGAAGACACGGGCACACACATACTGTATCAAGCACTCACTGAACACACACAGAGGATTTCACAAGACAGACACCCGGGCTGCTGATGTGATGGTAGTGCAAAGGAAATGCCACAAACAGGAAATTCTCCAGGATTTCCCACAGACTCTCTTTATGTGGTGGAAAGCTGGTAGCTCAGGCTTGGCCACAAACATGTAAATAGACAGAGAGAAGCTGTTTTGTTGGAGGAATACAGGATCTGGATCAGACTTGTGCTGATTGTGCAGGAAACAAAATGTAAGAAATGGTTTGTTGAATCACAAGTGGACCACCAGAATATGTACCAAAAAAAAAGTCCTCATAAAACATTTAAGAGCAACTGAAAATTGGTAAGGCTCTGAAAGCAACTCATGTTTATAGCTCTAAGAGTTAAGCAGTGTCAACATGCAATAAATAATGTTTTATTGACAAGCATATTGACAAAGTCTAGTTTGATCCCTCTATACAAACTGAATCCATTAGCGCCGGCGCTCCCGGGCATCATACTGTCTTTCAGAGGCTGTAGCAGGCTGAGTGAATATATTAGTATCATATGAAACTAGAAGATTTGTGGAATCCATTGGTACCAACCATGTTCTGCTATAGCTGGTCGGGAAGTGGCTAAATAATGCTCCAAAAGTAGGCTACATTTTGGCAAGGGAACCTGGCAAGGTCATTTTCAAAGGGGTCCCTTGACCTCTGACCTCAAGATATTTTAATGAAAATGTGTTCTATGGATGCCCACAAGTCTCTCATTTGCAGATATGCTCACTTTATGCTAATCCCATGCAGTTTGGGGGAAAACATGCAGTTTTTCTGCAGTGTAAATGTGTTATTATGACCTGATGGTGTATTTGAATATGTCTGCATATTGGGGTCCATAAACAGTCTTGAATTACATAAATTGGGTATCACTGGAAAGATGATCTTGTGGATTCAATGAGTCCAATTGTATTCATGTGTGATGATGTTAGTCCCCATAGTAGTCATTTCATTGTAGTGAGACCATTTTTTTAAAACTTGAACTAACTGTATAAAATGACCTGAAAATCACAGAACCATTCAACTTTGGGGGAATTTTTTTACCATTTTTATCAATTCTCGAATGGTCAAAAATGGTTCAATTGTGCAGGAAATATAGCACAGTAAACATCATGGAAAACTTGGTGATAAAACACAGAGAGAGGCTACAGTATTAAAGGGTCAGTGTGTAGGATTTAGTGGCATCTGGCAGTGAGGTTGCGGATTGCAACCAACTGAAACTTCTCCTGTGTGCCAAATGTGTAGGAGAACTACATGCATGGCGGACTCCGTGGAAGAGGACCCACTCTGTATGTAGATATAAATGGCTCATTCTAAGGTAACAAAAACACAAGAATTCTTAACCCTAAAGAAAACATACTAATTAATATCTCCCTAAATCCTACACACTGGACCTTTAAGAGAATTACCGTGGGAAAAAACTGCTGAGGACTGAAGGAATAGTTTGACATTTTGGGAAATATTCTTGCCCAGAGTTAGATAAGATGGATACCACGCTCCAGGCTTTACAGTAAATATGAAGCTGGAGCCAGCAGTCAGTTATATCACACAGATAAGAAAGATATCAATCCTTTCATCCAACACTCAACAAGAATGCAAATAAATGTTTGTTTTTTTCTCAACACGTTTAACTATCCCCTTACAGGTGATCAGGCCAGCAATTAGGAATTATGGACATCCACCACCCACCCACCCTTCACTCTAATACCAACCTTCAGTGAAACTTCTCCGCGTGGGTACACTCATCTCTCCATCAGTTTCTAATAGAGAGTGATATCATAGGAACAGTGTAATTATTTTCTTGCCGGCTTAGGCCGAACAATTCGCTAATTGCAAGCATTAGTAATACCAGAATGTTGCTATATTATATCCTTATAAGGGCAGGGCAGCAATGTTTTTAATCCTTAGAGACCCATTATAGACTATTTTTTGTCTTTTTTAGACAGGGACAGGGGATCTCTGTGCCCTAGGTCTCTAGTTTCTGGTTGTAAAGTTTCATGAGGCTGTGATTATCCTAGAGGTCACAAGAGGTTACATTATACAATGAGGTTCTCGACAATGAAATGGCTATGGGGACTAACACCATCACACATGAAAACAATTGGGCTCACTGAATCCACAAGTGTCTCAGCTTTTCAGCCATACCAATGCAATTCCAAGACTGTTTAGGGACCCCAGTGTGCAGAAATATGTAAATATACCATAGGCAAAAACAACACATTTATACTGCATGAGAAAAACAACATGGTTTTTGCCCCAGACTGCATGAGATTAGCATAAAGTGTGCATGTTTGAAAAGAGGAGACACGTGGGTACCCATAGAACCATTTTAATTCAGATATGTTGAGATGAGAAGTCAAGGGACCACTTTAGAAAATGGCCATTCCTTTCTATAATGGTCTGTGGTCATCGTTGTATAATAACTCTGTAGAGGCAACACATAAGGGGAAAAAGCAATGTTGACTTGAGAACAACATCCTTTTGATGGTATGGAGACATCATGTAAACCAATGAAGACGTGAGGTCAACATTTACACTGTATGATGGTCTAAAGAGAACATCTCGTAACAGAGAATAAAGCAATGATGACTTGAGAACAACATCCTTTTGATGGTCTGAAGACTTCATGTAACAGAAAATAAAGCAATGATGACCCAGACCCTGTTTGAGGATACAGCAAGAAGATTGAAGATATCTATATTGAGAGGTCACAGATGGTGCAGTTACAAAGAGGATCCATCTCTCGGCCACAACACATTTTAATTACGTTTTCTTCTCACAAGCAAGTAGAAGCTCAAGTTAAAATGTCTGGGCAAGACCGCTCTTGCAACCTTTAGAAAAAGTGTCCATTGCCATTACCAGCTCAACAAATTACTAAATGTAAGAAAGATACAACGGCACTCATTCACTATGGGTGGCCAGTGGATTTTGGACCCTTAGCTTTAGTAGAGTGTTTGTGCCAACTCTAAGACGTGACCCAAAGAGATTAATTTAACTTAATACATCTGAGTAATCTTCAACAGATTTTGCTCTTGCTTTTATGAGATCATCAAAGCTTTGCATCCACTGAGTCACAGTCTCCTGCCCCTCTGATAAAGAGCACACTTCCCTCCAATCTGTTCTCAAAGAATGACCTTTGAGAAAGCAGTGGAAAACTCCCCGTGGCGAGAGCATGTTTAAATCTCACTAATGCCTCTGATAGGAACGTCCACTCTGACAAACAAGCAACAGATTCATGACAACACCATCAAAAGCTCTGTGATTACTTTTAGCGCAGACTTAGGAAGGGTTCTTTCAAAATGGTGCTGCTAAAATTTCATGTCTTTGTAGGATTCATGAAATCCTGCATTACTTGTAATACCACAAAACACTTGGTTTCACAAACATTAGAAACCTCAAGGGAACAAGTAGAACCAATAGTAAATGTGATTAATGTAGTTTTTGGAGACTAAACAGAGAGAAAGAGAATTGGGAAAAGGGAAGAAAAATGGTAAACATAAATAAACATTGACAGCTTCTCATTGATTAAATAAACATTAAATACACATGAAACATTCATCAACAAGTGAACAGTGGAGATTTCCAGCTGTAGAGTGAGTTTAAGCTGCTTTCCGCCTGAAAGAAAACGAGGGGATCATCAATCCTGCTGACGCGCACACGCACATGCACACGCACACGCACACGCACACGCACACACACACACGCACACGCACACCCCCCCCACACACACACACACACCGAGGTCCCAGGATGGTAGAATCATTGAAAATGTAAGGGCTTCTCTCTATCTAAATCCATGTTGCTATGACGACCGCCAAGAAGAGGATGTGTTAAACACTCGACTTTGGTCGTGGTTATGCAACATCAGCCCCTCAACCTTCTCAGAGTCTGACCAGCTTTCATTTGCCACCATGAAAGGATCAGCTGATAAAATCAGCACTTCTGTTCCTCCTGGATCAACTCAAAGTCCAGATGTGACACAGATCTGATAATCTTTTGGCTTTTTGAATTGGACGAAACCTGTTTAGATGGCTAAAGACAGATCTGTGATGCTTCAGTCCTAAAATGGACATGATCTCTGTTGCTGTGAGAGCAAAAAAAACAAAAAACAAAAGAAAGCCTAAAATAGGTAAACATAAAGTGAGGATAAATGAATTAGTAATAATGAGTTTCATAACAGACCACAACCCAATTACCAAAAGTACCATAATCGCTAACCCTAATCCAAAAGCTGTTTAAATAAAGTGCTTTATTGAAATGGGATCTTTGAGACCTGATGTGTCTACATTACTGCATCAGACAGAGTACTGTGCGTGTTAGTATGTGAAATAACACCTCATTTACGCATACAGCTCTTGTTCAGTATGAATAGGTCCAGTGTTTCAGCTGTTTGTCCATAACTGCTGTTAGCAATAACACTGATCACTGATCCCCAGGTACCAATAGACCATTCCCTGGCATGGAAACACACACACACCCACCCACAAACACACATTATATAAACTCATTCTCAAACACACAGGCAGTGGTGGAATGTAATTAAGTAAATTTACCCAAGTACTTTACTTAAGCACAAATTCAAGGTACTTGTACTTAATGAGTATTTCCATTTTGTGCAACTGCATACTTCTATTCCACTACATCTCAGAGGCAAATTTTGTACTTTTTACTCCTCTACATTTGTGACAGCTTTAGTTACTTTTCAGATTACAATTTTTCATCCTTTAGGCCTATGTGTTGAGAAAATCCCCCTCCTTCTTAAGCTAAACACATTATTTAAGACCTTGTGGATTGGCTGGTAAATGCATTGTCACAAAGCTGAAAACTTATGAAAAGTTTAGTTTTTAGAGATACACAGTATGCTACAAATGCATTGCTGTAGAGTAAACTACCCAACAGTAGATGAAGTAGTTAAATCAATTAATTAACACAACCTTAAATCTACAGCAGTAAAATGCAACATACACATTAATGCAGCAGTGATATGAATCCAGAAACAATGACAAGGAACATTTTACTGCACAATGAGTACTTGTCTATACTTTAAATACATTTTGATGGTAATACTTAAGTAAGATTTTGTAGCGGAGTATTTTCACAGTGTGGTGTATATTTTTACTTAAATAGAGGATCTGATTAATTCTTCACCACTGCACACAGGTAACTAATATTGAAGCACACACTCAGAAAAACAAGGAATAATCAAGAAACACATACACGCACAACCTTGACCAACTGCCCCCCCCCCCCACACACACACACACACACACACGCACACACACACAGCTGTAGAGGTATTACTGTAAACATCCCTTCTGGCCTTTGTGTGTCCACCTACAAAATAATAATTACTGACACACGGAAACACTTTCAGACTGTAAGAGCCAGGTACTATACTGTATGTACACGCACATGCACGCACATGCGGGGACACACACACACACACACACACACACACACACACACACACACACACAGAATACGGACAGGGCCAACACATATACACATGCAAACACTTTTGTGTACAAAGAGTTTCATCACGCATACTAATCTTTCTACATTTTCTGCACACAAAATATGCACATACCAACACACACACAAAGATAACCGTACTGCTTAATCCAGTCTGTTTGCTTTCATGGTGTGGCCTGGCTTGGCCAGGTTTGGTTGTCTTTTGTCTAAAAAACATACATGCAGTCCAGAGAAAATTATTTTCTTTTCTTCTTCTCATCAACCTGATCTCTTGTACCATGAAAACAGATTAATCAGAGTTTAGGCCCACCAACTATATTGCTGCAATTTACCATTTGTGTTATTAAATATTACTATTGATTAAATGTTATGAGCTGATTGGGCATATATTCTAAATTATATTTTCCTTGTGGATATTTATTTTACATAAAACAAACAAATAAAGAAAAAATAGATTAAATATCATCTCACAATGGAGAATATTGGACACACCCAGAGTGCCATGTTGGTGAATATAAATCTCAGCACAGATTTGTGTTGGACTGCAGATGCCTGAGCTGCAGGGAGAGACAAGAGCCAAGTATCCAGTTCTCACTAACACCCGCGCCACCACACACACACATGCACGGGCGCGCCCACAAGCTTATGCCAAATTTGAATTTAATTATTTCTCTTCTGTGTTGATTTTTTAATTTGTGAAAGAGGTTAAAGGTGTCATGCAGTTTAAGTTGTGTGGAAATAATTAAAGAAAAAACATCTCATGAGGGACTACGGTCTAAAGCCAAAATCTGATCCAATGCAAACTGGCCAATTTATTTTTAATTATCAGTAATACTCTTGACAAAATATGGGTGAATTATGATACCACACTTGATTGAAAACTGAATCACTGGACCCTTCAGTTTCTCTGAAGGCCCACTTCAACAGACGTGATCTATGGCGCATGTCGACACACACAGCCACACACTCACTCACACGCATGCATGCACACGACACTGCAGGGGATGTATCAGGTGGACAGTAGATGGATTGAGAGAAGGTCAAAGAGTCAGACAGACAGACAAAAAGGGTTCACTTCCACAGTCAGCCTTTCATTTGACATCACCTTTCACTCCTACCGCCTGAACCTTGGCCTGACGCAGCCGTATTCTGTGTACACCGACAAGAAGGCGGTCCGTCACACCTCAGGAAGTGTCAAGGTCAAAAATAGTTCATATTTCATGAGGAGACAGCAGGTAAAAGCCTTGGGGGAAATTGTGAGTCATGAAAACATAACATTTTATATCTAAGATGTTTGAGTCTGAGCCATCTAGGTTTTAATCTGGTGCACCTCTAAAAACATTTCTTGTAATAGTAAACTTTGTTTGCTTTTGAAAAGCCAACACTTCCATACAAAAAAATGAAAATATCATACCACTAAAATGTAATAGAATCAATGAAATAGATGCCACTGCAACATTAAACAAAGATTGAAGAAGGTAAAATGTTTGTTGCATTAAAAATGATTACATTTATCACAGAAATTGTGCAGCCCTGCAGGTGCAAACGGTATTGTCTGAAGCCAATGGTCCATTATGGCAAAAGCTAGCTGGACCAAAGGCCCTAAACACAACTACCTGCATGCCTCCAAAGTGCCTTTAAAGGGGACATATTATGCTAATCTTCAGGTTCATACTTGTATTGTGGGTTTCTACTAGAATCTGTTTACATGCTTTAGTGTTCAGAAACACATTATTGTTCTCATACTGTCTGTTTGAATATACCTGTATTCATCCTCTGTCTGAAACTCTGTTTTAGCGCCTCTCTCTTTAAGCCCTCCTCTAAAAAAAAGCCCAGTCTGCTCTGATTGGCTTGCAAGAAAAATATGACGCACCTTTGCAAAGGTAGTTCTCAAGTTGTGGGTGGAGATATTCAGATGGGGACAGATGTCAGATGTGACACAGGAAGGGAAGCCAAATCTGAATGGCTTGTTGAAGTCCATGATTTCTGATCTAGGCAGCCCACAAAAAACTGACTGTATTGTCTTATTTCACAGTTTGTGGGTTGGTAGGCACTCCAGATACCCAAATGTATTTTTCATAATATGTCCCCTTTAAAAATCTGACTGCAATTCCACTGTAAACCAGGTGTGGCAGAGATAATGGCAGTTTCTGCAAACGACTGCCACAAAGTTAAGTGTGGGAGACTCTCTACAGACGGCTACGACCTGTACTTGCATACTACTGTTGTGCAAATTCTAATTCCTAAATTGCTCTTTCAACAATGCTTGTTATGGGTTTTCTCTGTTCCTGAAGGACAGGATGAAAAGAAAAGTTGATGTACAATAAACCAGGCCAAGGTTACAGTCAAAGAGTTGCCATAAGAATGAAAATAAAAACTGGTTCTGTGATGCTGCAGAGGCAGGCTTTTTTTTTTACAAGAATTTCTGGGGTATGATGTAAATAGCTCATGCATCGTATCTAATTGCAATTACTTTAAACTGATGTCAACAATGTTTATAGGCATAATTCTACATCGCTTGATCTTTGATACTACAGTAAGTCATTGATCCCTTTTATAATTTATTCCTGTGGCGCTGAGTGCAGTTTATGGAGGAGGAAGAGAAGTCTGCCTGCATGATACAGAGTGTTATCATTTTGATCTATTTTAATGTGTGTGTACGCGTGTCTCCAAAAGCAATTTTTATCTCTCTGAGCTATAATATTGCACTCACATTTTTCCTGACAGAGCAGATTGCGACTTGGGTTTAAATCCTGCACTGGTGAGGATGAAACTCAGATGAAAGATGGTTATTCTAAGCAGGTCATTGATTCCAGTAAGAGACAAACCTTCCCTGCAGAGAGTGTTGTTTGTCTAAGTGTTTCTCCAGCCAGAGGATATCAACCCACCCATGAGTCTGAATGCAGAGTTACATACAAAAAGAGACAACAGTCTCTGTCTGAAAAGTAGAATACCGGAGTAACTTGATGTTCTTTGGCTGAAGGAACAGCTACATTCCCAGACTCGTGGCTGTTCCATCCACACAGACACACTTAGAAAAAAAGAGATTATGTAAAACCTCTTTTTTTTGTATCAGTTTAGATAGAAAGTATCAGCGGTAACATTAAAGTGAAACATGCTGCGAGACAAACTTTCATGCAAACACACATATACAGTTTAGCAAAGCAGCATGCATACAGGGACGCACAAGTTGCACACAGAAGCATATAGTCAGGGGTTTATTGGAAACAGAGGTAGTGGTTTGTACTTAGAGGGGCACTTTGAGAGTCACTAATGTCAGAGCTAAAACTAAAAACACAGCCTCTGGTAAAACACACCCCTAGACTGTCTGTGAGAGACACACTCATATGCACACATGAGTCACTCTTACAAACACACTTTCTTGCAAACACACACCTGTTTGACACACATGGCCTTGTGTCTACTGGCCTTGACACACCTGCACTGTATCTGTCTGCTCGGAAAAAATGTGGGAAAAAAGTGGGAAGCCATCAGGTTTGGTAGCATGGGTCTGTGCATGCTTGCGTGTGGGTGAAGGTACGTGTCCATATAGGCATTTTTCTACGGCAGAGATCGCCACGCTCCCCAGCATTGGATGCTTGATAGGCGCACCTATATAGTTCTCTTCTTTGACGAATAATCAACAATGAAAACAACAGCGCTGCACCTGATTGGCGGAAGCGTCACCCGTGGGCTGTCATGGCGGCTCGTTTGGAAATGATCTCTTATATTCCAAAAATAGTTAACCATAATGTGTTTCTGAAAACATTTTAGACGAGAAATAAAGGTATGCAGTTGTTGAATCTGTCTTCATTTTAAATCGACAACAGTTGGTTTGAGAGATTTTCAGAAATTTCATGAAGTGGCGAGGCACGCTGGCCGCCGCTCATTTGCATGAAGTTGTCTGGATTATTTTCGTTATCGTTTAATCTGCCGATTATTTTCTCAATTAATCGATGAATCACTTGGTCTATGAAATGTCAAAAAATAGTGAGAAATGCCCATCCCAGTTTCTCAAAGTCCAAGGTGATGTCTTTAAATGTCCAAAACCCAAAGATATTCAGTTTAATATGATATAAAACAGAATAAAACCAAAGATATTTAGTTTAATATGATATAAAACAGAGAAAAATCCAAATACATTCAGTTTACTATGATATAAAACAAAGAAAAACTAAAAGATGTTCAATTTATG
>JAOVVB010023976.1:0-15957 GCA_028570985.1 Heterobranchus longifilis | reverse complement strand
ACACACACCACACACCACAGGGAGGGAAACATACTTAACACTCATACAATTGAACACATACTGTATCTACAGCACACGCAGTTACACATACACTCTCTCTCTCTCTCTCTCTCTCTCACACACACACACACACACACACACACTCTACTACTACTACATTTACTGCACTTAAATAGAGCTGTATTTGTGCTTAGCACTAACTAGTAAATCTTAGCATGTTAACACACTTAACTAAGATACTGAACACAGCAAACATTATATCTGATGTACATCAACATGCTAGCATTGTTATTGTGGGCATGTTAGCATGCTGACATTAGCATTTAGCATCCGCTGTGCCTAAGTACAGCCTCAATGATCACAACCTTCCTTTATATGGAAAATTAATCCATCTGTTAGGGATGCTAATTTTAATTTTACAAGCAGGAAACTTTCCTAGTTCACCCGTATGGGAGGCTCGGACTTATACGTTCAGAGAGCTGCAGCTGTTTGCCGGTCATGCAGCCATGATGTTGCATGCATTGTTGCGTGGACACATGCAGCCACTTTCCCAGAACGGAACTGCTTGTGCGCCTGGTACATGCCCGCCGATGTCCACGACTCCACAGAGCGAATGTCCGAGCCTATCTCCACCACATCCACCTGCAAGGTTGTCAGCTGTGTGTCTGCCTGTATACTCTGTGTGCAGGACGGCTGCACACACTTTGCTAGTCCAAAGCATCAGCAAGTTAACTAGCAGTTAAAAAATAGGTTGTATAGCCTATTTTTCTTTTAGCATGCAACAAACTTTGTTTTATTACCTTTTAATTTTTATTCTAATAATATTGTTTTTAACTGTTTAACTGATTGTGAATTGGTCAAACTTCTTAATATTGTTTAACGGTTAATAATTAACATCCCTACCATCTGCCAGCATATTACACAGATAATAATTTAATATCCTCAATGTGAATCTAAAACACAGTGTCACATGTAGTTCATATAGTCCTTGTTATGGCTGAATTACTGATGACATTCTTTTCTGCTCTTTCACGACTCCATATGGACCTACAGGTGGCGGGCAGGCTCGTTAGAGCTCAGGTGACAGATGACTGCTGTGCGCCACACGGCGGGCTTTAGTCGGAATGTTAAGCAGTTCAAAATAGTACATTTCTTACATAATTTACTTATTTTTTAATCAATCTCCTATCCAATCATATTTAGCATTTAGTTCTATTTAGCTTTTTTTTTCTTCATTATTTTATATGACATGGAGCAGCTTTCAAGGTGACTGAGAATCATCCAATATCTTTTGGAGCTGCATGGAATGGTTTTCTTAAATAATGAAAAAAACAAACAAGTAAAGCTAAGTAAGTGGACCTTGAGGCTTGATACAATCAGAAGCCCTGATGAAGCCAGCATGGTGTGTTCACAGAAAGAAAAAATGTGGTTTACTCCTTTAAATTGATCCACACATGCAGTGTCGTGCGTGCGTGCGTGCGTGCGTGCGTGCGTGCGTGCGTGCGTGCGTGCGTGCGTGCGTGCGTGCGTGCGTGCGTGCGTGTGACATGTGACATGTGACAGTGCTGCTTGATGGACCCCTGCATGAACAGTAGCACGGGCAGAATGTCAGAGCCATATGGTGGCAAAGAAGGAGCTGATTAATAGCTCGGATGTGTGAAACGGAGGAGCGTTTTTTTTTGTCTGAACTACTGACTCAGTGAGAGAGCATGCAGCGTACGTGTTGGTCTGTGTGTCCGTGTGGATACTGAATGGCAGTATGTGTGTGTGTGTGTGTGTGTGTGTGTGTGTGGACGTGAATGTGTGTGTCATGTGTCTACCAGATGGAGCTCTTGATAGTGAACTGTTTCGGAGGGGGGTGAGAGGCGACATTGAAATGATGTCACTCAGTCCTTTTCCTGTCTCCCCCTAATTAAATAAACCCTCTCTCCCTGTCTCCCTCTAACTCGCTCTCTCACTCTATTTCTCTCTCTCTCTTTAATTCCATCAGATCCGGATCCCCTTGCGTACATGCAGGGGCAGGTGGTGTGTTTGTGTGTGTGTTAAGGAGTGTAGGGGGTTAAACATGCGGCTAAGACAGCGGGTGCAGTAAATTCATGGCCTTTTTCCGTTTGACAAATGACTCTGTCAGCCTCTCGAAGGGCAGTGGCCCTTCATCGACCCTCAAGGTGCCCTTCCAGACATTCAACTGCGACTGCGAGGATCAAAACCTCAATGCAATGAACTTAATGAACAAATATGCAGCTGATGCCTCTGAGGAGCACACTTAACACATTTAATTGTGTCATGCAGTGCAGAGCCACCACCTTTAGCAGCGTTGGCTGCAGAGAGAATCAAACCTTTAAAGGGTTCCGTTTATGCTGACTTATCCAAAGCGAGAGCACTGAGAGAGCACTGAGAGAGCACTGAGAGAGCACTGAGAGAGCACTGAGTAGGCAGAAGCGGCTGTTGCAGAGATTACATTTCTGACTGCACAGAATTAATAACATTGTTTTACTGTGAAAACTAATGTATGATAATCCAGATGCATCATTCAGTGGTTAGGGCAATGCATTTTAAAATGAGATAATCAAATTAGGGATAGATTGGCCGATTATCTCAGATCACAAGGCCGATTAAAGTGGAGAGTATTTCTTCTCGAAACATTCCTACTTTTTTCTCTAAGAATTACGACTTTTTTCTCGAAACATTACGACTCGTTTTTCTCTAAACACTACGACTTATTTTTCTTGAAAAGTTAACCAACTTTTTTCTGTAAACATTTTTCACTTTTCTGGAAACATGACTGATGCAGATCTACAAAAGGAGCAAAAACAAAGAGATGCTGCTATCTGCTGATTAAATAAATGTTCATTTAAGTTCAGCAATTTTAAATTGTTGTAGGCTATTTGATCAGATGCAAAAAAACAACAACCCAAAAATCTAAATCGGCACTATAAATCGGCCATCGGCCGCCCTGCTCTCTAAATATCGGCATCGTCCGTTGAAAATCATCCTTGTGAACTTACAACAAAGAAGGGTGTTATGACGGAGGAGCCAGCCTGCAACACCTGCCAATATGGCAACAAGGCATTGTGCAGATCTATGTGTCAAGAAAGCTGATTGATGGTTGATTAAACTTCTGTCTGGAGGCATGTTCTATGTAGAAAAAAACTTTTTCATTACAAGTTGTAGTGCAAGTCTAAGCAGCCACATGAACTAGTGCTGCAAAGACTGATCAATTTATCAATATACAGTAATTGTCAACTATTAAATGAATAGCTAACTATTAATAAAGTTGCGTTTTAAGCTAATTTTTTGCTTTCTTTTTTTTAAGTTTCTTGCTCTAGAATTAGATTCAGATTTCCTTTATTCGTCATTTTTATGTGCAGCATAGAAACAAAATAACATTTTGCATACCCCAAGCAAAAATAAAAACATATAGTGCAACATTTAGTGCAATGATAAATATTAATAAATAGAATGAATATCATGATATGTTAATATGGGTTATTTTCCTAACCCATAAAGGAGCTATTAACCCTTCAGTTAAAAAAAAATGGCAATGAGGAAGAAAATGACTGAATTTGACTACATTTGGATGGAAACCTGGCGGTTGAAAATGCAAAGATGTGAGATGAGAAATTGTGCCTATACTCTCACCTCCACACAGCTGACCAATCACAGTGTGACGTGGGCATGAATGTCAGATTGTCGGTTTTGGAAAGTTACAGAAATTGTCAGACACAGCCCCCACAATTCTGTCATCAGAAAGGTGTATTGACAATCTGTACTTTGTTTAAATAATACTAAAGTCAGTAAACTTGCATCGTATCAATTTAGAAACTTGTCTGTTGTTGAGGAGAGGTCGTCTTTTATCTCGTTTTACTGCAGATGAAATGGGCAAATAAAATGAAACTGGTGGGTAAATGTTGGTGTGCGTACGGAAAGTCATAGCTTTTTCTTGTTGTCCCTAGAAAACTACTGTCATGAGAAAGACAAATTCTCATTCTTAATTACTGAATAATTAGTCAGTTCTTCTCCTGGACTGCTCGGCAAAATGAATCGCTTTAATTTCCAAATCATTATTAAAGAACCTGTTTTCACTGATGACATTTGGGAATAAGAATCTAATCAAAGTCATCAAACTGCTCCACTCTCTAATATTGGCTTCATACACCCATTACAGAAAAAAAGAGGATTGGATTTTCAAAGCAATTTTCAACTGCTCCATAACAGAATATGGTCATATTTAATGGCTCTGTGGTGGTAGTGGTGGTGGTGGTGGTGGTGGTGGTGGTGGTGGTGGGGAGATGCTTCCATTAGGGTTAGACATTGTGTGACAGCGGGGAAATTAGATCTGGTTTTGCGTAGGCAGGCGGGATGTGACTCCCTGAGTTGGAGAGGGATGAGGGTCTCCGTTTGATAGAGTTTGGTCAAAGTGGGCCGGTAGAGTTGAGCTTTACGGTTATGAAAGCAGCTCTGAAATGGAAGTGTGTGGGTGCCAAGTGCCTTGTCGAACACTCGCTTATCTAATTGCATGTCGACAAGTAGGGGGGGATAAGAGGAAATTAGCTGCGTGCATATGTGTGTGTGAGAGTCCCATGCCTATTGTAATCCCATCATATGAAATCCATATTATTGCCTCTGTTTTTTGTGGTTTCTGGTGCCAACTTTGTTGTCAATTTTTTTGAGGATGTAATTAGGGCAATTAATTCATATATAATTATTTTGCGCTGTGTGTGTACGTGTGTTTGCTTCAGCTCGTACTCTACTTTCACGTGGATGAGCTCCCTCTCCCTCATGTAAGCGACTAGGATTGGAGGCTTAGATAATTGCTGTGGGGATTGAACACAACAGCTCCCCCGATGGAGGGTCCCAGGTCAGCATCGCTAAAGCGCTGACTCAAGTCTTACACATTGCTGAAAAGACATTGCTTTGCTCTTTCATCGCCAAACAAGAACAAACTTTCCCACTGTCTGCCACAGCATATTACCTGAAACTTTCTCAACGGAAGGAGGATTACAACTGCAGAAATGGCGTTTATTGGGGCTTAATTTTAACTTAATGCTCATTGTCTTCAAAGGGATGGCCCAACAATTGCCTCAAACTAAATCTAACTAAAATGGAACAACCGTTCATCTGATTTACTTCACACTTGGCGGGTGTATTGCTGAGGGCCCAAGGAAGTGCAGTGTCGAGTGTGAGCTCTTGAGATCTGCAAGACATACTTATTAGAAGTGCGTTATGTATACGCTGTGTAGTGTGCTGTTACACCACCGAGCAGCATCGCTCTCTGTCACTCGCTACAGTACATTTAAGAACAGATGAAGAAAGAGAGATGTTACGTTGTAGCAAACTCGAACATTTCGAACATTAACGCTTCTGTTCCGGAAATAGCCTGGTCCCAAATAGCTAGCGGTTAGCAAATGACGTGTATACTCAAGCATTGCTAGGGGCTGCAACTATGTCATGGCAGATGTATTGCTCAGGACCCAAGGAAGTGCCGCATCGAGTGTAAAGTTGTTTGGATAAGTGGTTCTCGAGGAAAGTGCAAACAGCAATACCCGAGGCCAAGCAATCAGCCTGTTCTGAATAAAAGAAAACCCTCATATATAGTGTGAGCGTTTTTGGATCTAAAGGCCCCATTGGCAAACAACATTGTTTGTCAGTGTTCTGAAATTGTTTCAAATAACTTTTACTTTGTTAAAAATAAAAGTAATGGAGCATGACGTTAGTTAAGGCAGCTTTGTACGTTGTTTCTGACACACAAGTTAAACATAGGTAAACATAAATATAGGGTGTATCTGTTGAATCTGACTAAATGCTGTAAATCACTTGGCCCTGGTGTAAAGACACTGAGTCAAAAGTTCATTTTGACATATTATAATTTTACTTTTTTGATTTCAAATGTTTTTTTCCTGGCTTATAAGTCTGCGAGCTGCATATGGGAACAACAACTGATTTATGGATTAGGGTCTCAACATCTGTGAATATTGATGCTAAATAGTTGTGACAGGCAGTTCAAGCAAAGATGTAGGATCCACTGGCTGACAGGTCAAAGAGTAGTCACATGTATGTGTGTGTTTCAGTGTGTGTGTTCTTGTATTCCTATCTTTGTAAGGACCCATTTCAATTTCAGGAGAGTGAGGACAAGTTTGGACTTCTTCAGAGGTTGTTCAAGAGTTAAGATTTGGTTTTAGGATTTTTAGGTTTAGGTTAGGCTAAGGTTTGGGTTTATTCTACATCAATGACAAGTGTAAAAATCCAAATGTGTGTGAATGGGGCTTACCCATACAACATTCACATTGCTGTGTATGTTAGGTCCTCTGCTGTGATCAGTATGTATGGCACACTGCACCTGCTGCATTATTAATGAGCAGTGTGTGTGTGCGTGTGCGTGTGTGTGTGTGTGTGTGTGTGTGTGTGTGTGTGTGTGTGTGTGTGTGTGTGTGTGTGTGCGCGCGCACATGACGATGATGAAAGCGAGATTCAGAAACATGTCCCCGACTCCCCTACCAGTTTTTTTCCTCTCCCCCACCACCTCCTTCTCTTTTAGCCGAGCTTCAGTAATGAGACATCCAGGTACGAAGGTCAGCTTGAGTCCTACTTCTTCACCTCCACTTACTTTACCTCTCAGACCCAACATGTCTGTCAATAATGTAAGATGCAAATTGAGACTTTTCCAGCATCCCTGTGTGAGCAGAAACAGGGGAAGGAGCTGTGGATGAGAATGATGTGCTGGGATACTCTCGCGTTCATGATTCATTCATTACTATAACCCGGGAGCAAACAGCAAGAGCATGAAATCAGGTGTGCATCTTTATGCTCTGTATGTGTTTGGAGTTAAAGTTGATGTATGTGCGCTTTGCCTCGGAGAAAACTGTGTTTTTGTGTGCGCATGAATGAGCTGTGGTCGACAGGAGCGAAACCCCTGAGAGCAACGCTTCTGTGCATGTATGTGTTTTGCTTGAGTGCACATTTGTGTGTGTGTGTTTGTGTGTGTGTCTGTGTCTGTGTGGATGCACACTCGTACATACAGTACATATGCACAGAGGCGTCTCAGTTTGAGTGAAACACACATGCATGCTTGTTATCTTAAGGCTTGTGGTGTGTGAGTAGCACTGCTAAGCCCTCAGATCATTTATCTTATGGAAAATGCAAACCTTGATTCCTTTGTTTAATTAACCACCGAAGGATTCATCTAGGACAAATATCCAGCTGTCAGGTCTTCATAAAATCCTCTGAGCAAAACTACAGCATCGAATTTAAAGTGATACCCATAATTTGTCCTTTGAGCCTAAAATATACTACACAGTAAAAACAAATGTAGTTTCGCTGTAGTGAAGAGTCTTGGGAGGCTGGTGATGTCAAAACAAATCCACTTCAGTTCCGAACATTTAACCGCACTCTTTTATAATTCCTTCGTGTTCATACTAGTTAATATCAAATGAAGAAGTGGCTAAATATTAGCATCAGTTGAGCCTCTTGCAGTTCAGTTTCATTTGTGTTGCATGAGTAACTGCAGGGTATCGGATGTCAGCATAAATCTCATTATACCCATGAAACCTTACGTTTTGGGCTCCTGTCGTCAACTATACTGAACTAGCGGAGCTCTTAAATTCAAGTAAACTGCTTCAAACCTGCATGGTGAATGGTGAGTGTGCCTCCAGTCTATTGGCTGTATCTGCAGCTGACAGTGGGACATCCTAAACTAAGATTCTACCTAATACTGCTACAGTTTAGCCTTGATGTGTGTGTGTGTTCAAACAGATTTTGTGATCATCTTCTGTCTTTGATCATTCCTATTCATTATGTCCAATAAAGCAAGTAATTGAGCTTAAAGGATCAGCTCGTCCAAATTAAGCCGTTCACCAACACATGAGCATGTGAGATTACGATCGAAGTGAATGGAATTCCATTTTTGGTGCTCACAGTAATGGAAAATTCAGGTTTTAAAATACTGACTACAACCCTGTGAGAGAGTGAAAGAGAAGAAACAAGCACGGAGATGAAGGACATGAAGGGACATGAAACAAGCAGACAATATCAAAAAGGATGTTGCAGTTACATGATGTACACCTTACACCACTATTCCACAGGGGCACCCTGAAAAATCAAACTCTTCAACAGCACTGTGTCTTCTTTATAACAGTGTCCCAGATACTCTGGATAATCCACAGAGCTCACTGTGAGCGACTTCCACTGGAGCTATCATACAGTTCCTCTGAAAACTGTTGACAGGCTGTTATGTGGATTATGCAGAGAAACGGGGACATTGTTTCTGGAAAAAAGTTGTTGCTGTTGAGTTTTATAAAATGTCATTTTCAAAACTGTAAAACTTTTATAAAAATCCATATGTATTGAGGAGGATGCATAAATCTCAAGAGATGAATATCTCAAAACCAGAGCAAATAAAAACCAAAATGATCAGCATGGCTAGATACCACAAGAGGAAAGAGAGAAGCAAAGTGTGTTATTTTGGGTTCTGGTTGAACTAACACTGTGTGTCTACCGCTCATGTTTCAGCCTTGACATAACTGTGTAATACTCCTGTTCTGTGTAGTCACCCGAAGAAGATATAAGTAAAGTAATCTATCTTCCAGTTCAATGGATCCTCTTAAGTGGAGGTACATCTTTTATAAATTGCACGTAACCTCAAATACTTAATTTCGACTTTCCAAGCCATTTCTGTGAAGGAATATTGGATGTTTATTTTTTGTAACCGTCATTAAAAGTGACTCTAGTGAGTGTGAGCTAACCCCCATTAACGTTGTTACTTCTCTCGCCGCTGTTAGCCCCGATAACCATTTTGGCTCAGCCACCTCCATGTTTGCATGTCAGAGGTGAGAGCCGTGTGCAGCCATTCTCGACCCCGACTCTGAATGTCAATCAAACTCTGGTGAGAGCCATGTGGAGGCAATCCCAGCCCAGACTGAATTTTGTTCTGAATGTCGTGTACAACACCTTTTAAGATTAGAAATCAGTTCCAGTTAGACCAATACGTCCACAGGACCCGTTCCAGTTGCTCACATTATCAACCACAAGTTTTGTCCCCTCTCATTGGCCCTGACTACACAGACCTATGCACCCTGAGTTTAACTTTACCACCTTACAGAAACCCAACTGTTGGTTTACAAATAGATTTTCTTGATAGAATGAGACAAAACCAGTGTCAGCTGAAATTCTGCTGTAGCCGATGATGCGCTTGAGCAATCGTCTGTTATCTCCTACAGGGCCAGAGCAGCAAAACACGTTTGCTTTCACAAGGCAGGAAGTACAAAAGAACATGCTTTATTTTAATGGCTTATGCATTTTTAAACAACATATCTTGCTAAGAGTCTCTGCGTGTATTTGTTTTTTTCATATCTCGAGTCTCATCTGTGTCCTGTAGTCCAGTTGAGTGATTTCAAACCGTGGGGAGGGGAAGGAGAGCGGAGAAACCTTCTGTCCAATGTTTACACCGTGCACCAAACGTTGTGTAAGGAATGTGTGTTCTATACATCTACATGTGTTTGTGTCGTCTTCTTTTATCTCCTCAGCCATATCGTTCTTCTTCCTCTTAGTCCCTCTTGGTTCAGGATCATTAGTAAATCGCTGCATGGTACTACTCAATTACCCAACTAATCAATTAACGCAGTAAATTAGTCTATTATCTTGATTTTACCAAAGCCAGTACAAACCTGAAATTAGCCCATTTTAGCCATGCTAGCAGCATAGCTTTAATGATGGCAATGTCGGTCCTCCACACTGAAATATCTCAAAACCTACTGGATGGATCTCCATGAAATTCTGCACACACATTCATGGTCTCAATACAATGAATCCTACTGACTTTGGTGATTCCCTGACTTTTCCTCAGGCCCCACCATGAGGCTCACATGTGTGAGATAGATTGCCATGAATTTTGGTACAGACATTCAGGTCCCCCAGGATGAATTGTAATAGCTTTGGTGACGTCAACACCAGGTCAAAGTTTTCTTTTGTCCAATACTTTGGTTTATGACCAAATACCTGCCAACATTCATAATGACATTCCCACCAGTCTTCCCATTAGCATTATCTCAAATTTGCTGGTGTAACAAAGTATAGCCTCACAGAGCTGCTGGCATGGCTGTAGACCCTCCCTGATGTATGTGAATGGGTGCACAGATTATTATTAAATCACTTTTCAATATAATTCAATTACATCTGACTCCTCAAAATGAAATATAGTCTTTTAAAATTACTCTCCGTCTTTCTCTTTTAGCATATCGTATTTTGCCCCGTCCTCACCTTGTCTCTCCGAGTCGCTCTTCTCAAGGATGTTCCAAGGTCTGCGTGCTCACCAATGTAGCGATTAAGATATTAGCATGCTGCAGCATATTGGCATAAGCCTTGAGAAATGAATAGTGGACAGAAATCAACAACTGTCTTCAGGCCTTGGGGGAGGAATCATGGTCTTTCACTCGTTTAGCTGAACCCGGGGATTTTTACCTTCAAACAATAACAGAGATATGCTATGTGAGCAGCACCTCTCGAAGGTCAGCTGAGGCACAAATCCACTGCAGGCAAAATTATGAAAACGTCCTCGGACGATCAGCACACTGTGGTTTTACTTAGAAACGGCTCTTTTTGAAACGAGACAGCAAGGACACCTGGGGAAACACAAAATGAAGATACTGATGAGGTGTGTCAGTGTCTGTCCATGATAGAAATACAAAAGGACATTACTCAGATAATGAATGTTACTAAATATATGACGCTCCATAGCCTGATGCACAGCCAGGCTAAATGCTGTCCAAAACATACTGTCTACACGATTACAGATGTTTCTGGGATTGTTTGACCCTGACCTTGAAGATACTTAAATGAGGCAGTGTGAAGCAGTGAGGCTCGAATTTGTCTGACCTCTTCATACTAATTCAGTGGTGGAAGTTTGTAGTTCAACTCTCATTTCCTGGGTTGTAACTTGGTCTGATCCATTCGAATGAAAGTTATGTCATCTAGTTTCATACAATACAAAAAGCTTTAAAATGCAGCCCACTACACAGCCTCTGAAAGACAGTATGCCGTCCGCGCTCCCACTGATCTCTAAAGGTTGACTTTAGATTCTTCTAAAAGATTTGGAGAGATATTTGTGATTTGTTTTTAATGTTTTTTTTGTGTTTCCATCAAAGTGGCACTGAACTTTGTTTGCTGTACTTTGTTTCTCCACTCTGTTTCCCCTGCTGTGCTCGGGTCTCTCTCTCAAAAGAGATCATAATCTCAATAAGACTACCTGACTGAATAAAGGTTATACTTTCTTATCTGTCTTCCGACATAAAGCACAACAGACACAAGCTGTTGTAGAAGAAGGGTCATGATACCGACTATACGGCTACAAGTAAATTCACACTTTGCCTCCAAATATAGAAATATCATCATTTTCCCGTTCTTTGTCTGTCACATAGTAGACTTGAATGCTGCATATGTGATGCTCACTCTGACTAGCAAGTAAAATCCCTGACCCTCCTCACATGAAACAAAGAATATATGTACAAATATACTGTATATCGACGATAGTTAGGTCACGATTAGAAGTGCAGGAGCATTATGGGAGTGCTCTAGATACTTTTACAGTAAACGGTAAAATAAAAAGAGATGCAAGGTAAAGTCCACGAAGGACAAAGAAAATCAATCCAATTATCCTGTTCATAAAAACATCCTCAAAGGTTTGCTGCTGCTTTTCAGTGTTCATGGGCATTTTCTTGTCAGAGCATTTCATTAAAGTTCCTCTGATACATATTTGATGATTCTTAGTTTAATCAATTATTAAACTAAAGTTCATGGCGAGCACATTCAAGCGCATTCAAGAATCAATATGAATTATAAAAAGGTAACCGTCATAAATATATGATTGAAGTATGTAAATGTAGGTTTATGCAGATGTAGAGCAAATGTTTGTGAGTTTTTCATCACGTTAATATAGATCTATATACATTTGTATTTGTTAGCTACTAAAATCAAGGAGAGTCTCGACAAGCTGTGCTAGTTTCGAGTAGAAGTTACTCTGTAGATTAAATCATCCAGTAATCAAATCAATCAAGTAATCAAATCTAAAAATTCCCCCAATTGATGGAGCACAAGGTTGCATAAGAAACCACAGACCTCCACAGAACACAATCCGATTAAGCCCCTCCCAAACACAATTTGTCCGCTGTTAATGAAAATGAATGCAACCTGCCTCCACACACTGTTTCAACGGCACAGTGGTAAGGATTCAGAGCACCATAGTTAGTCCAATCACGTTTTACTCAATGTAAACACATAACCCAGCTGTCAGCGTAGCATTTATGTGTCAATATGACCTTATTTCCATGTTTCTATTTTTGACTTGAGGCTCTCTAGAGCTGTCTACAAAGAAAGACACGGGGATCAGGATTATGTCCCTGATCCTGAAAAATGAGAAGCAGGTTGTTGTAGGGATATATGTTACATTTAAGTTGTAGGATTATACCTTTAGCTACCCAGTTACGTAAAAAAATAAATAAATGCTGTCATGGCTCTGACAGCAGAACTAGACCATGTCTGTCACAGAGGGCAGCACTGTGTCAACAGCTGTAATGAGATTCATCCTAAAAGGTGAAATGCAGTCACATATTTGCTGTGTGTGTGCGTGTGCATGTGCGTCACTGACTTGCATCATACGTACTTGTCATAATACTGATGACAAACTTGCCAACCACAGGTAATGACAACACGGGAAGAAGGCAGTCGGCGAACAACCCGGGTCTCGACTGTCACAGATTTCACTGTCAATCTGCTGATCTCTGAGGGACCTCATGATGCCCTGAAACACAAGGTGAGAGCACAGGCCAATAATAACCACTTTATATTCACAGTCAAAAGACAAAAAAAATCTGTTTCCCCTGCTCTCATTGTACAGCTCTTTACACAACACTGTGAAACAACATTTACTCATCAGTGTACAAAAAGTGCTGAGCTGCAGGCTTATTTTATGCATTTGTGTATCCACAGTTCTGTAGCGGGCTTTACCACAGATAAGCATGCTAAGATCTGTCATAAAAAGTGCAGTGTGTCCAGTATACTATTTTATTTTATTGGAAGCTTTCAAGCTTTTCATTGTGGCACAGCACATATGCAGTTTACACTTGAACTTGACTTCAGATGGAGCCAGGCAAAAGCACAGAACTGTTGAATCGACTTGCTGTCTCAGGTAGATTTTATCAGCTGTAGTCAGCTAGCTAATTAAGCGAACATTAGCTTCATGAGGTTGCTTTAAAACACAGTCTCTGGCTGACTTTATAATGTTTCCCTGACTCATTTTAATACGATAATCTAATAAAAAAAAACAGGAGGCCTTAAATATGTACTTGATGGCTACATACATTATTCATGCTACAAAGAAGAAGAAAGATACATACCATTATAAGTCCCTCGAGGGGAGATTCAGTTTTTTCACTCTGTTGTTATTTTACACGTTACACACACATGCACAAACAGGACCTTTACATATTAGATGGAGAGATGTCAGAGCGAGGGGGCTGCCCATGGACAGGAGCCCTGAGCAGTTAGAGGTTTCCCCATGGATCGAGCTACTGCTGCTAAAAGACTCAGACCTCACCAGCTGATACTCCATGTAGATGAAATGGAAATAAAAAAGTATGTTTTTGTATTAAAATGTAGGCTAGAGCTAATTCAGAATCTTGTTCCAACATAACCGTGTTTGGCCCTTTAGTTAAATACTTGTTTGTGAAAAGTTTGGCTGGAGTTGTAAATATACCCAAATCCAATAAAGAGCAGAACAAAGCTGCTTTTGCATTGCTATGTAAATATTGAGAAAAGAAAAGAAAAGAAAAGAAAGAAAGAAAAAAGAGGATGAAAGTGATTTAAAAGCAGTGATTTGTTCCATTGAGAGATGTTCTGCCAGCAAATCGAGCTGTTTGTGTCTGTGTTTCCAGTTGAGCAATATTGTCTTTTTTGCAATAGTGTGGCGTTCCGTTAGTGCGGAAAAAGTGGAATGCAGTGACCCAGGATTTGTGAGATGATAAATATTATGTTATTCCAGAGGTTTTGGGTTGGTGTGCAAAGCCATACTGAGTGAAAGTAGGGGAAATATGTCAGTGTCTGTGAACCCACTAAGTGCATTCTGTGTTGAGGTCTGTGTGTTCTGCGTATGGTCTTATATTGAATAGCTGAATGCTCAGGTTACATCCTGCTGTCAACATGTTAGCAGGTCTTGAAAGTAGAGGCTGATGCACACATTCAAATTCTTGTGGACAGGTGCGTAGGAGGAGAAGTACAACAAAGTACAACATTTTCACCTGATGAAGGTCTAGAGACCGAAACGTTCTACTATATTAAATAAAAGTTTTTTTTGCAAGTAATCAGGACAGTGTGCAGGAACCTTCTTCCTCCTCTGATGGACGAGCTAGCAGGTAACAATTTCAGCTCACGTCAGAGCACGCCAATCCTTACACTTGTGTTTTTGGTTTTGGAAAGGCTAAAAAAAGGCTCTTGCTCTTTTTAACATTGAGAAACTTCATATACTGAGTAACCCAATGCTTCAAAGGCCTGTGATGCCCAGTTATGGCTGTTAAGCTATGATTGGAAAATCTGTGTTCAGGGGAGAACGGTCAATTACAAGTGTTCAATTTGAAAAATGTTTGTTCTTCATATAAAGTCACCAGCTGCAGATGGCCGAGGAACAAATAAAACAGACTCCCACTCTTCTTGTTACATACTGCAGTATTTGCTTTCGGCATTTAAAGATAATGTAAATTAAAGGAATGCCTCTGTGGCCAAAGAAATTAAATCCTTGCTTTCTATATGCAGTCTGAACCCGCCTCTCCTCTAATAGCTGGGCAATAGCTTTAACTGAATGGCTTTTTAAAATCCCGGCTTTTTGTCAACAATAGTTCAAAGGGTCACCCTTGGAAAAAGAAAATCAAAGAGCCAACTTTTTAGTGGAATATTGATTCGTCATGGGAATGATATTCGGAGGAGCAATTTCATCCGCCTGTTTCCTCTCCGTGGTAAATTAGAGCATGGCAAGTCTTATCAGGTGCATTTCAGGACACGAGTCTCATTGTGAATACTGATGAGAGAGAGGGAGGCGCAGCATCTCCGCCCCAAAACTGGAGTCAGTTAAAAGGTAAATCCATTCGATTTAGGAAATCATTTCTAACAAAATAGTCAGTGCTTGCTCAGTCTGCTCCATGTTAATGCCCCAGATATATCTGTATGTATCATAGTTTACAGTCAATTATTATAATAGTTTCTGTGCATGTGATGCTCAACCACATTTGATTACAGTGATCACGTCTGGCCGGCTCAAATTGATCATTATAAGGGGATGATTATAACCGATTTTTCTAATTTACATTTGTATATTTATTACATGGATATAAAGTAATGAAACTGACAGCGCTATTTACTGAATTTTATTGACTGAAAAGCTGTTTCAAATGCTTTTCAAATTATTAATTATCATTACTGTACAAATTAAATTATGGTACTGTGTATAATTCAAATGCACTAATACAGCACAGTACTGAATATAAAATACAGCTTACTGTAGCTTACTATAAAATAGCTTACTGTTGTTCTAATTAAAGTGGCGACACTACGGTACGGGTACATGAATTATCATGAATTTATGCATGAATTAATGCATGAATTAATGCATGAAAAAGTGTGTCATACAGCTTCGAGTAGAGTATTTTTTTCATTGAGAGAAAATATTTTTTCCCCGTCATGAGTTCAGTGTGCACGCAGCAGCAGGCTCAGGCAGTGATGTACGGAAGTATCATGGTTAGTAGTTTAAAAATTAAAAATAAACAGAATTACTGTAGTTTGTTTTTCCATATGTTGTCATGTATAAAACACTATAAGCGGATTACTTGATTACTATAAGTGGATTATTTAAACAGCATTTGTATAGGAATGATTCTGTCCCAAGCTTTTTGATCCATATAAGCGGTTGATCACTATAAC
>JAOVVB010023966.1:0-15957 GCA_028570985.1 Heterobranchus longifilis | reverse complement strand
TGTTACTTTGGTCCCAGCTCTCTGCAGGCTATTCATTAGGTCCCCCCGTGTGGTTCTGGGATTTTTGCTCAATGTCCTTCAATGACACTGAAAATAATACAACTGATGTTTGTGCTGCAGCCATAAAATGAATAAGTCACACTCATACCCTGGTCCACACTGTGTAAGTAGCACACCTACTCAGCCAGATATTGTGTTTGTGTGTGAGTTAAATGTGGTGAATGGTTTTGTGATTGGGTTCAGATTTGTTGCAGTGGTAATGTACTGTATACAGTGGTTTGGGCTGTGTGTTAGAGAACAAAATGAGGTTGTGACTTCTGAAGCAAGCAACTATTTTTTCTCTCTCTCTCTCTCTCTCTCTCTCTCTCTTTCTCTCTCTCCGCTTAGTTCTCTAAATTTCATCACATCCTGGCTAAAGTACACCTCAAATACAGTAGGCTGTATTGATTATATGAGAGAAAAACATTCTGAGGAATTTGCTTGTCACGTGATAACGGTGTAGATATTTAATAAACCACTTTAAGATCAGATGTTCTATAAGATGTAAGAAGAACATGTTATTATTATTATTATTATTATTATTATTATTATTATTAATAATAATAATAATAATAATAATAATAACAATAATAATAATGTATGTGACAGTGTCTTTCTGATTTAGAAAAAGTGGTGAAAATGATGCCACTGTTTGTGGCGATGTGAGTTTCAGTCCTGAAGGTGTACACAGATTGTGTTTAGTCATGACTGAATATTATATACATTTGACCTTTAACTGACTAGATCTATTTAAGATTCCTTGTTAATACACAGCTACAGTATATTGTGTATTCACTGCAATACCAAGGAGCAATACAACTGTAAAATATGAGTTGACGTTTGTTTAGTTGAGTCATAAATGGCTTAATATGATCCAAGAGTAGATGATTCCTGGAGAACAGGAGCCACTTACATCTTATGTACATACTGTATGTTCTTTATATACCATAACAGTCCAATCCCGATTTTATTGTGAAGACTAAACTCCTGGAATATTTCTTGGCATCAAAAATTAAGAGCATAGCCAAGCGCTTTTACTTTATGCTCTGTGGAGCTTGAAAGTTATACTGTACTGTGCCGGTTAATTTACAGAATTTCTTGTATTTTTAATGAAGGCTTGGTGAATAGTTCTCCAGGCTTCCTGAAAAACATGTAACATTTTCAGCCCAGTCCCTGTGCCTGACCAGTTTCAGAGGAATGATTTTTGCTTGCCAAGCCACACAGTGACCACTGAATCACTGAAGCATGAAAAACATTTAACGTAAGACATAAACCAGTAAGAAACAGGTGCAGATGATGACAGACGATCAGGCCTGTTGATGCTGACGCTGAATGGTCAGAATAGACGAGAGGGGAAATGAGGTTGCTGCTGAGATTGTTACATAATTAACCATTTAGTAAAACATTAGTTCCTATTTCTTTTCCATAATTAACCATTTAGTAAAACATTAGTTCTTATTTCTATTTCCTATTTAATTTACATAATTCTATTTAGTATAAAGATATGCCATAATGAGGGGTGGCTCAAGTACAGAACATGTAGAGTTGGATCAGATTTCTCAAACATAAGGGTTCCTGGCTACAAAAATAATCATGTACTGTATACTCTTTGATGAGCTCTGACCCTGTGAAAGATTAGAGTGCAACTGGTGTCGATTAGGAGTGCCGTTGATTGGTGTGTATTCCAAAAGCTTGGCGAGTCTCATGGCATGAGATTAGAAGTTTCACTCCTGGCCATTTTATAGCTCTAACCATAGATACGGCAACATGTTTTGAGATAGAGGTGGCCAACACTTTTGTCTCATTATTTACTAATTTATTAAAATCTAATATTATTAGTCTACTACAATATAACATCACATCAATTCAGGCGCAAAATCACCAGGGAATACTGGAGGACATGTGACCATGCATTTTGTGCGAAAGAGCAAAATTCCAGCCCACTAATAAACCAACATCCATACCAACTCATGAAACTGCCCTCTGACGTGTACTATCCTGTGCATTATCGGCAGGAAACAGCACTGAAGCAAAAAAAAAGAAAGGAAAAATGAACAGAAGGAAAAAAAGAAAAAACATTATTATGCATACGTGTGTGTGAAAGAAACTAGCATTTACTACTAATAATATGCATTAAAAGATAAAATAAAAAATTAATGTTAGTACTGATAGTATAAATATGAAGCCAGATATTATGTCTATAGTTTATTAGTACATTGTTCTTAACTACAATATGCAAAAAACAAGCCCTGATATATTTTGACTTAAGGTCTTTGCTTTAAATAGTACCCTAAATAAGCACTATATACCACTAAACCCACATATGTGAATGAGGATTTCACCCTTCTATCGATGCAACACATAGCCTTAGTCAGAGTAAGGGTGCTACAGCAGCTCCAGCGCATTTTGTATGGAAAAAGAACAGGTTTCTATGTCAGTGAAAGAATATGTTATAGCTTTGTACTAAAGATCAGATGGTTGTGAGTTCAGAGTTGCCACTGGTTCCTAAATTCATAACACTCTTATATCCTTTAATTGAATCTGTTGCATGATGGACAGCAGGAACAAGTTCCGATCATATTTTGCAGAAAAATAAATCAATCATCCAGGTTATTATTAACAGTGTAATCAGACATGAGATGTGCAAACATTGGCTAGGTTTTAAATGCAAAGATTTTTTTTGTTTGGACGAATTTATTCAGATTGCATTTACTATATAAACTGTTTATATGCTTCCCAAATTGGGCTATAGACACTTCTCAAGTTTATATATTATATCATTTATTGTTCATGTATTTTTTATTATTTACTTAGTTATAATATTATTCATTAAATACTGTATATTATTTATAGAGGTGGCATAGCAGTTAGTACTCAGGAGCAAGAGAGCTCTGGTTGTTTAAAATAACATAAAATGCATACATAATCCATTTGACTATTACAATTACATTACAAATGTATATATAATACAACTGCAATATATTAAATGCCTTTGTATTGGAATAGATTATCATTTAAATATTTTTCTGCGTGTATCTTTCCCTCATTATCAAATGCTGAGCTGACCTTCCTAAGGTCACTTCACATCCTCCAACGGAGCGCATATCACATTACATGAATACAGATTACAGTGTAACTAGGAAATAACACAAACAGTATTCTGTTACAATGTGTAATTTGCTTTCAAGAATATCACTTGCACAATATCCGATCAATAAAGTTCAGTTTGTTTAGAAATTGTGCCCTTTACCCCACTTCCTGGAGGTGCAGACATAGGCATGAGATTTTAAATTTTTCTATATTTTTTTCCTTACTTGGCATGCCATTTTATTGAATCTGCAGCTAAATGATTAATCACTTATCTGTTCTCTTAACGAGCCTATAATGTTATATTGGCCTCAAGTATACATTAGCAATTCCCAATGCAACCTATATATTTGCATATATATATATATATATATATACAGTATATATTGGCATTCCTAAAGTTTACTGGCACAGATTACTGGCACAGATCAATGCAGTAATTGCAGCAGTAGTCTGACTATATGTTCTAATAATAATAATAATTATTATTATTATTATTATTATTATTATTATTACATGTATTATTATTGTTGTTGTTGTTATTATTATTATTATTGTTATTATTATTATTATTATTATAGTAAATATTAAGTATTAATATTAAATGATATAATAAGTGATTAAAAGTTTCATATGGTAAAGAATAAAGCATGACGGGGCACGCTGATTTAGGAAAATCATTATCTGTTAATAATTTATTGCATACAGTACGTGTGCTAAGTTGCTGTTAACATTATAAAGTTTAATACTTTCCTATAACAGCAGATCTTTTTTTTTTTTTTTTATACCAAAGCAATTTGCCAGTGATGACATTTTTTCATTAATTAATGAGTAACTCCAGGTTTGTAGTTATACAGATGATATAGTTTATAGGCACATTTTATGTTGTGGAACACCTGCAAAAACAAATAGTTTCTGCTATCATTTACATTATAGCAGCTGTAAACTGTCATTCCAATTACCAGCCCTTATGATCATATGTCTGCAGTTGCTCAGCATTTCATAATTGCACGAGATTTGCCCAGTCAATAAATCTCAGTTATTGAAGCAATGTCTGTTACTCCACCCCTTAAGTCTCCCTATGTATGTTTGTAACTTTTGTGAATAATGTATAATTATTATTTATATTATAATATTAATGTATAATATTATTATATTATATAAGTTAGTTTCGACCCTGCAATCTGATTGGAAGAGAGGCATTTAGAGTGGTGATAATAGACTGTAATGGAACTGTGACATTTAACTATATGTATCACACTGTCGGTTGCAGCGTGTGTGAAAGTAGGTTGATACAGTGCGCAGTACTGAGAAGAGAGCAGCTGCCTGCCAAAACCCACATTCTAAACCAGTCATGGAAGCATTTTCAGCAAGAAAACATTTGATAAAGTTATGCCATCTTAAGGCTATGTGTTCATGGAGAAAAATAACGGGTTAAATAAACAAACAAATCATAATCTATTGATAATAAATTATTTTTGTTGAACTGTTGTATAAAAGCAATATCACAAGAGAGGCGGTGCTGTTGTGCTGAATATCAGAATGTCAGAAGTTTACATTCACTCATTATGAACAAAAATTTTATGGCAATATTGGGTTTTTCATTATTTGTTTTTCTAAATTGCCACAGGCCGAATGATTGTACAACACACACCTTTAAGAAGAAAACACCAAGACTTTAGAACATAAGGCTTAATTTTTTTTATGGGGGGGGGGGGTGTTGGGGGGTTCTGATATCAATTCAGGGGCAAACGTATCCATACAATGTCAAAAATGTGCCTTTGTGCCAGTCATGGTTTTTTAGGGACCATGACTGCCTACAGCTGGTAGCTCTATTGTGCCAACATAAAAAGTGACCAACACATAGTACACTGAGAAAGTCCAAGAAGTGAAGATCTGAGAAAGAGAATGAGATACACAAGCCAGGAATGTCTCTCAGAGCCATTTCTAAATAACTTTAGATTTCAAGATCAGTTCAAAATCTGTATACAAGTACACATTATTTCATATTGCCAATGACTAAAAGGCTGCCTTCCAAAAATTAGCCCTTGCTCCACAATCAACACCTTGACCAAAGTGTGCAGCTGACCACATGAACAAATAAAAAGCTGTCTGGAGGAAAGTTTTAACCAGAGGTATATTTGGAAGCATAAAGGGGAGGCATTCATCCTCAAGAACACTGTACCAGCTGTTAAGCATGGTCGAGGTAGCACCATGCTTTCTAGTTGTTTTGCTTTTCTTCAGAATTCCTCAGCATACCCTCAAATCATAAGCTAGATCAGGGGTTCTCAAACTTAATATTGAAAGTTTGGGATCTGATTTCTATTCAAGGTCAAAGCTCTGGAACGATTGGTGATAAGCAAATGACTTTTGTTAAAATAAATATAACTTAGAAGCAAACCTAGTGGGAAAATGACGATGTTTGACTGCAATCAGATGCTTTAACCGAAGTTAAACTTCAAAGCAGCTTCCATAAAATCTATTTATCTTTTATACCGCTTGATCCTGTAGAGGGGACTTAGTGCACAAGGCAGGGTACTGTACATCCTGGACAGGGTTTCAGGGTTTCACACACACACACACACACACACAAAGGAAACCCTCTCACGGGAAGAACGTGCAAACTCCATCCATACAGACCATAGGTGGGATTTAAACCCTCGACCTTGGTGGTGCGAAGCCACAGTGCTAACCACTATGCCAAGTTAGTGCAAAAGTAATGGCACTGTTTGCATGCAAATTGCTGTTTGAGAACCTAAACAGCCCCAACTTTCATGATTGAAAAGTTCAGGACAGGTGTTTTAGAAAGAGAAAGAAACCACAGAGAAAGAAAATCTTCATTTACTGATTTTTATGCCTAAATAATCTAAATAAGCAAAGGGAATGTTTTTAATGATTTTGAAGACTAAGTTGCATGATGCCCTAAGTGGCTTTTTAAATGTCACGCGTGGCGCTCACGTGGTGTCTGCCGTTGTACTTTTCGTCATACTTCAAGCACGAGGAGAATTTCACCTGCTGATCCGAGCGAACAGAAAGACTGAAGCTGATGGGGTTGTTCTTGGCACGTGAGCTGCAGTGCACCTGCGGCATTCTCACTCGCTGCTGCGGGGACGCGCACGGAAAAAAACGCATGAGCGTCCGTCTATTGTGAGCGCGCTTCATCATTTAAAATAACAACACTGAGCACGCAAAGAGATGCGGCGCGTGAACGACCCCTAAAGACAACCCACAAACACAGCATCCTAGTGTGGGACATGTCACATTCTGCAGTCAATCAACTTCCCGAAACTTCGCTAGACGGAGACCCTGAGCATTCCTTTACATATTTGCGTCGTGACGTCCTCACCCGCGCAGATGACGTAATGTACACTGACAGGTGACGCGCCGTCTTGCTGGTCCGTTAACGTTGCCATGACAACTATTCGGAAACGGTTACGTCAAACAGGGAAATTGTTGAACCTTAACCTTGTGCCAGGAACGAGTAACGATCTCGAAGTGGATTACAAAGCGAAAACGTGATTGATGAGTGTAACACATGTTCACTTCGAGGTAATAAACATCCACTTTATTCCGTTGTATAACTGGAAGTGTGGACAAGGTCCCGGATTAACTTGCCATGGGGTCCTGGAGTTTGTATAGTATGTTATAGAGTTTGTGTGTACCGTAATTATTGAATTCAGGTGCTTCAATCAGGCCTCTTATCTCTTATCCTCAGTAAAGGTAAATCTTAATATTTCAGCATACCAAGACATCTTGGACAATGCTATGCTTCCAATTTTGTAGCAACACTTTAAGGAAAGCAAGCACAATAAAGACATGGTTTAATGATTTTGGGGTGGAAGAACTTGCCTGTCCTGCACAGAGCCCTGACATCAACCCCATCGAGCACCTTTGGGATGAACTGGAATGGAGATTGCGAGCCAGGCCTCTCATCCAACATCAGTGCCTGACCTCATAAACCGACTCCATATTTAAGTATATGTATTTGGGTACAAGGTGGCACGGTGGTGTAGTGGTTAGCACTGTCGCCTTGCACCTCCAGGGTCCGGGTTCGATTTCCGGCCAGGCTTAATTCCCGGGAATGCATGGATTTTGCATGTCCTCCCCGTGCTTGGTGTGTTTCCACTAGGTACTTCGGTTTCCTCCCACAGTCCAAAGACCTGCAGATTAGGCTAATTGGCGTTCCCAAATTGCCCGTAGTGTGTATGTGTATGTGCCCTGTCATGATTGGCACCCTGTCCAGGGTGTAGGGCCCACCTCGTGCCCTAAGCCTCCTGGGATAGGCTCCAGGCCGCCACGACCCTGAATACAGGATAAGGCGGTATAGACGTGCGTGAGTATTTGGATACAATGTCATTACAGGGTTGGCCATATTTTGACCCTTTTTTTTGTGTGTTTGTGTATAGTATATTGACCCTGAATTGATAATTTGGAACTAGGAGTGCTGATTTCTGTAGAATATGTATTTGGTACAATCATTCTGTGCCAGAAATTGGCCAGTTCAGTCACATTATTGCATGCTCAATTGCCATAAAAGTTATGTTCGTAATGAGAGTTTTTAAATATATCAATATAATGAGTAATATGACCTCAGTATTATATGACACATAAGGGCATTAGGTTATATGAAAGAAATAAGGCATGATGGATAACATTAATTATTAAGTATAGCCGATTATGATGGCCAAGACTCATTTGTGCCTGTGGGGACCAAAGGCCAGCCCGTTTGGCACACTTTTCATTTCTAAATATTAACTTCTAATGCAGTATGAAAAAAAACCTCCAAAAAAAGTTAACGCTGGCCAGAGTAGAAAGGCACCCGAGCACCCAGTGCACCACAGCCTTCTTTGCACAGGTCCCATCTGGCAAAAGCGCTAGACTGGCCGACCCAGCCCCCAATGTCCCCAGATCCCAATCCGATTTAGCACCCATAGGATGCGCCGGACAAGAAAGTCAGATTCATGGATGCCAAACCCTTCAACCATCTGTCCTGGTGCCAGGGCTGCCCAAGGGGAACCTTGACAATATTAGGCACAATGTTTTGGTTAATCTGTGTACATGCAGTATATTTATCTTACTATTTCATAGTAATTTGCCAAAAAGGCCATTTTAATTAATTAAAGAATAACCCATGGTTAGTAGTTGTACAGTTAAAGTTTATAGGCACATTTTATGTTTTGAAACACCTGCAAAAACAAATACTTTCTTTTATTACTCACATTATAGCTGCTATAAACACTCATCCCCTTATCGGCTTCACTTGTTTTTTTTTTTTCTAATAAGGCAAAAAAAGAAGCTAGTAATATTATCATAAAGGAAAAGAGTGCAAGTCATCTGTCCTTAAGATCTGACTCTGCAAAAATTGATTACACGTACAAGCACGCACACACATACACCATCCAGCCACCGTGCCATCTATTCATCCTGTGTTTTTTTGTTAATTAATAGCATTCTTCTAAACTCCATTAATTATTTGATCTAGTGTAGGTGCCATATGGACAATAATTCCATAATGAAAACACCCCCTGTATTCAGCAAAAAAAGGAAATATGTATCCCAATATTCTGATAAAACTTCCTGGTAACTCCAGTGGGGTGCAGGAGTACACTACCTACTAGCCCCTGCATATCATATTTTCACTAATCACTCACATCTGTTGTCTACAGTAGTTCTAGTTCTTGTTGTCTTGTTTTCAAGTCTTTGCCTGAATTGATGTTTGTTGTCATGTATGCCAAGCATCATTTCTAGTCTGGACGTTCTGTAACAGTTCATGTTTATGGCTCTTGTTTTAAGGCTTTTGGTCGATTGTTTGTACTTTAATTAACAGATTTTCTGCACTCGCATCCACCTTTGCCTTCGTTATGAATAAAAAGCAAACAGCTCACACCCCAGTACATATCTTACAAAAGGAATCCTGTAAACCGTTGGCAGTACAGCTACAAATGGCTCAAGAATATCTTAAAATATTTATAAAAAGTAATAAAAATGTAGACTGCACATTATGTTTAATGTCAGAATTGAGAACGTGTGCATGAAGTGTGATGAGTGTGTTGTGTTTATAGACTGTATTAAGTGTAGCTCTTTCTACTGCTATTGCTTTCCATCTACAGATAAAGCGATGGTTAATGATTAACGGCACCAATGGCAAGTGTGTGCTTTGTGTGTGTGTGTGTGTGTGCTTTTTATGTGTGTGTGTGTGTGTGTGTGTGTGTGTGTTTGAAATGTTCAGTTAAGTATATGGTTTAGAGTTTTATTGAAACTGTGAGTAAATTCTCCTGAAGCTCAAGTCATGTAGTAAAGGTGCATAAAGGTTCAGTAGGTGTGTGTTAAAGGGAAACGTGTGTGTGCGGTTGGTCACTTTGCTGTGTTTGAAGACGAGACATGGATTTTCTTTACACGCAGGTCAGTAATCTGTAAAACTCTGATGTCGGATGTTGGCAACATGATAAAGTAGCTTGCGTTAAGTTGCTAGGTAAAGAGTTCAGTCTCAGTGTTTGAAAGCAGTATTACTATTTCACCCAACTGTACCTTAAAACATAGCTGATAATCAGTTAATACACTGAAAAAACGTGCAGGTCCTTATCCAATGTGCAAATAGAAAGTTGTGTGTGTGTGTGTGTTTTGTTTTCAGTGTTCATATAGCATGGTCTGATTGGTCAGGCAGACCAGCGCCTAAAATGCAGTGTGTTCTGGTAAATAATACTTACTGGTAAATTCTAATAGGTTTAAATCCCATAATATTACATTAGATGTTGTTAGAGCTTTTGAATAATGGGATATTTAGAGGTTAGGATTTGATGGATAGGGTAGTTGGTAAAGGATTTTGAAGAAAATAGTGATTAAAAGCTAATAAAGAAAGGGCTTAAGGAGGATAAAGAAAAGTGAGGGCCAATGATCTGGATGGGGGTCAGGGGTGATAAAGAAGAGATGGGTTAAGGTAAGATGAGGATAGGGTTTAAAGAAGAAGAAGAAGAGAGACAGGTTAATGGCCAATGATGGGGAATGGGGTTTAGAGATGATAAGGATGAGATATGTTAAGGGCTATTAAAGAAGAATTAAGGAATAATGAAAAGAGGGGTTGGGGAAAATAAGGAATAGAGGGGTTTTGGGTTTATGCAAAAGAGGGCGTAATGAAAGACGAAGAAGAGAAGGGTCACAAAAAGATGAAGAAAAGATTGGTTAAGGGTTGATGCAGAAGAGAGGGTTAAAGGGTTGATTAAAAAGTGAAGGTTTAGGGATGAAAAAAATGTAGCACGTAAGGGCTAATGTAATAATTGGTCATTAAGAAATAATGGAAAATTTATGTGGTAAGGGGAAATGTTATGGACTTTATGCTGATGGAGCAGTTATGGTATTAATAGAACCAATTTGTTTTACAGGCTGTGGGGACAGTTAGGAGAGGTTAAGAGGATAAGGAGCAGCTAAGGAACCAAGGAGTCATGAGCAGAAGGAATATTTTTAGGGAGTTCAGAGGGCCATTAGGGTTCATGGGCTAATGGGATATATTGGGGTTACAGGCTGAAATGACAGTTAGGGGTAAGGGTTAACAGAGCACTTGGGAGTTAAGGGGTCATGGAGCACTTAGGGTTTCAAGATTGATAAGGTAGTTTAGGGTCAGCTGTTAGTGAAGCATTTAGAGGTAAAATGTATGAAAACATATGATGTCAAGGGTAAATAAATTATTCAAGGGCTTAAGGAACCTGCTAGGTGTTACAGGCTAATGAAACAGTTAGAGGGTTATGGAAAGTGCTGGGGATTATTATCTGAAGCAGCAGTTTAGGTAGAAAGGTTACAGAGTTGAGGTAGGGGTACAGACTGGTGGAGCATTTAGGGGCACAGACTGGTGGAGCATTTAGGGGAACAGACTGGTGGAGCATTTAGGGGCACAGACTGGTGGAGCATTTAGGGGCACAGACTGGTGGAGCATTTAGGGGCACAGACTGGTGGAGCATTTAGGGGTATAGACTGGTGGAGCATTTAGGGGTATAGACTGGTGGAGCATTTAGGGGTAACAGGCTGGTAGAGCATCTAGGGGTTAAAGACTGGTGGAGCAATTGCGGGTTAAGAGCTCCAACAGTCTGATATGGACTAAATGTGCATTTTATGATTCCTAAAACAGTAGGGACTATAGGCCGAAGGGGTCATTAGGGTTTAAAGGTTGATGAGTAAGTTTTAGGTAAGGGTTCATGGAGCACTTAGGGCTTGATGGAGAAAAGGTCGATGGAGCTGTTGGGGTCATTAGTTAATGAAGTTGTTAGGGGTTGAAGTGTATAAGAAGATGTATAGGCAAAATCAGTGATTAAGGGTTGGGGTATGAAGCTGAAGGCTGAAGCAGCAGTTAGGGTTTAAAAGTTGATGAAGCAGTAAGGGGGGGTGGTGAAGGTTCATCGAGCAGTTAAAGTAGTAAAAGGCTCATGGGGCAATTTGGGGTAAGGGATAATGGAGCAGTAAAGGGTAATGGCTGATGGAGAAAAAATAGTTTAAGGGGGTCGGGGATCCAGTAGTTAGGAGTTAAGTAGTAGGCGAGTAGTTGGACATCAAGAGCTGATGAAGACATTAGGGATTACAGGATTAGAAGCTGAATGGCAGTCAGGGATTAAGGGCAAAAAAATGAAGCAAGCAGAGGTTAAATACTGATAAAGAAAGGAAACAGATATATTTTTCGTGAGACAAAATACAAAACTGCTGTGCATGCACCTTAATCCATCCATCCATCCATCCATCCATGCATGAATCTATTAAATTATTTATTTATTAATTATTTGTTTTGTTTCCATGCATTCGGTTTGCTTCACTAAATGCACCATGCAGAACCCTGAAGTAATATGCGTTGTTAAATTTTAAACCTTTTCCAGACACATTTTATATCAGCTATAATTCAGTGCCAAACAAAAAAATCCTTCCAGAAATGGAGATGTAGTCCATATTCATGACTCCTCCATCAATTCCATCAATTGCTTGTGTAGGTTCGTAAGGGCAGTCTTTCAGCTGAGTATTTGAGATTGAAATCATTCAATTGAAATCATGCCATTTTATCAGAATGACTTTCAGCTGTTACGTAAGGTCAACACACATGCAAACATATTTATGGGGTGAACAAAAAGGTCAATATTTAACTGCAAATAAATGTTTAAGGGAATAGTTTAAGAGAGAGAGAGAGAGAGAGAGAGAGAGAGAACAAACTCAGATACACTTAAATGCTGCTTACATCGTCAAGAACAATGTAATCTTTTCACACACACACACACACACACACACACACACACACACACACACACACACACACACACACACACACACACACACACACAAACTGCTGCTGTAATTGCACATAAGTGAAGGGCAATCATATTTAGACCAGCAGAGGCAACACTTCTGGAGTGAACGGGAAAAACTGGTTTGATCATTGTTTAATAAGGAACTGAATCACTGAATTAACACATCACACATTGCTGAACAGCTGAGCATGACTGAGGTACGTTGAAATTATGCATAGCGATTTAAACTGGATTTAAACAATCCATAAACTTGCTTGCATCTGCTTGAGAAATTACTGAACACATTGAATTATTTTTGTTTTCATTTTGCATTAGTCTCATTTTCCTTAATCTTCTCATTGGTCCCGCTTTGTCCTGGAGCAGTTAGGGTTTGGGTCAGGTGAACATTGGTCAAGGGTTCATCTTCTGAAACTTTTGCAATCTTTGTTTATTATTATTATTATTATTATTATTATTATTATTATTATTATTATTATTATTTAAGACAGCCTTTCGTTACAAATTATATCATTATCAGCAACTTAAATGAAACACATTAAATTATTATTAGTGAAAATGCATAGCCAGCTTGTGTTTTAAAATAATTTTGTTGGATGTAAATTGGCTACTTTTTATTATAATTATGATTTATTATGGTAATTAATGCTAGGCTTTCATGCCTAGATTCATACTAGGCATACTAGGCTTAGAACATTCTGTATTCTGAATTTCTTCGATTAGTAGTCACAGGCTACTATGCTGTTCAGCATTGTATTGTATCACAACAGATTTAGTGATACACTAAAAATAATTTTGGTCTTGGGTAGCTTTTACATATTGATATTCTGTCTATTTTACTACATTTTTACAAAATCCTAGATTCAGGAACAAATATCATTGTTTTGGTATTTGGTCTCTGGTGCGCAGGCATGTTGGAACAGGAAGGTGCCGTCCCCAAACTGTTCCTACAAAGTTGGGAGCATGAAGTTGTCCCAAATGTCTTGGTATGCTGAAGCATTAAGAGTTCCTTTCACTGGACTAAGTTGCCGAGCCCAACTCCTTGGAACCCCATGCCAGTTCCAACATGACTGCACACCAGTGCACAAATAAAAGGTCCATTAAGACATGGATGAGCGAGTTTGGTGTGTAAGAACTTGACTGTCCTGACCTCAACCTTATAGAACTCCTTATTGGATGAATTAGAGACTGTGAGTCAGGCCTTCTCGTCCAACATGAGTGTCTGACTTCACAAATATGCTTCTGGAAGAATAGGACAAAAAAAAAATTTTGGACAAAAAGTCCAAAAAAACCCACTCCTAAACCTTATGGAAAGGCTGAAGCTGTTATAGCTGCTCATATCGAACCCTATGGATTAAGAATTGGATGTTACTGAAGTTCATATGCATGTCAAGGCAGGCGAGCGAATACTTTTGACAATATATACGTTGCTATTTTAAAGAAACACGTTCATCCAAGTATTAGTTATTAGGAAGTCCTCATGTTTATAATTATGTTAATTATTCTATTATTTACGAGCTGCCCAAAACGGGCATGTGTGCTTGTGTGTATGAAATAACTATAATTCCTAAATGGTTAATGCCACATGTTTGGCTTATCTTTTGCTTATTTACTGTATGCTTAAAAACTAACGATTTTGTCACACAGTAACAAGAAAAACCTCATCATGTATAAAATGGATGTGCATCAAGATGCATCAATAATCAATTTTATGATTCATTCTTAAACTGCTACGCTGAAACAACATTTACCACATACTGTACTCTCATTTTGCACTCTCTTAAAGTTACTAAAAGACAAAAATTGTCATATCGCTAAAAAACTTCAAAGTATAAAGGAGAAAAACCTACACCGACACTGGAGACTACTTTCAAAAATAAATGCAACTTCATAGAAAGCAAGGAGTCCACCATTAAGGCCTTGTAAAGCCGACACCATAACGATGACGAGTATTACTGAGAATGCTTAAATATCATAAACATGTGAATTGTCGTTGTTTATTTTTTATGGAAATTATGTATGTTCTGTACATTTATTGATTATGATTTTAAGTTAAGATGAAGTTAAATGTAGGTGAATTTATTTATTAGAGACACGTGGACTTTAGCATTATCTATCGTCCATGAATTGTAAAGTGGATACCATCAGACGTGCTTTTTTTTTTTTTTTTTTTACAGCCTGTGTTGCCTACCATTTCCACACCTCCAATACAAGAAGAGGAAGATGAAGACCTGAATAAAGCGTTTGGTGTTCAGAGATTTCAGCAGATTCTAAGTCCGACTTCACGTGAGCCTAATGAGCACCGACACTTCGGCGAGGAGGACTTCCTGTGTGAGTACCTTAACATCTCTTGATACAAATAATATACACACTAAAATTACAGACAATTCTTGTGCCACATCACAGGCAACTGTACAGCATTATTCATCTGTAGATATTCAACTATGGGCTTATATCAGGCATCAAACTTCCAAAAGACAGATTATGTAAAATATTAAAATAAAGAAATATCATTCACAAAAAAAAAAAAGATTTTATGCGTCCATATCTGACTGCACCTGAGGTCTGTAATGTACTGTACTGTATGTGTGTGTCATTTAGATCACCGTCACTCTTCACATCACACCCGACACCATCTGTCCAAACACACCGATGGCCGGAGAAAGAGGACTGGGAAAAAGAAAAGAAGTAAAGAGCAAAACCTGAGTGAAGACCTTGGCGGGCAGGATGGAGAGGAAGAGGAAGAAACACACACTGAAAAACCTGACACTGAGAAGCAGGATAGTGTACAGGTACAGTACATACTGTACCACACCTACCAAGTACTGTATGCGTGTGTGTGTGTGTGTGTGTCATAGTAATGAGTATAAGTGCACAACACATTAAGCCCTATACCCTGCTCACTACCAATGATGCCCTACTTATTATTTCTCAAAAATGGCCAAGTGCACCCTGGGTACTGTGTACCTGCTCAGCAACATTCCTAAGACACTACCCTGTACACACTTAAAGCAAAATATTTGAACAAAAATAGACAATTTACAGTTTGTCCAGTATGTTATACCCACAGATAATTTTCATACTTTATAATTGTTTTTGTCTCCTGCTCAGTTCTTCCTGTGTGATGAAGATGTTTTCCCTCCTGATGATGAAAACACGGCTGGGAACAAGCAGACTACTACAGAAACACATGACGGCAGCACCACTGCAGCTGGGGATCACGTACACATTGAGAGTGAAACAGGGAATGACAACAGTCTGACTGAGTGAGTGAGACCCGAATACACACACACACACACACACACACATACTGATCAACAGAATAGACTATTGTTTTTATAGCCAGCTTAGATGGTTACACTGTATAGTTCCTGTCTTTTGTTGCCTATATTGTTTCTTCCTAATTCCTTCATCCACTTCCCTAGATTAAGTTCCCTATTTTCAGCTCCCTTAATTTATATATATATATATATACACACACACTACCATTCAAAAGTTTGGGGTCACTTGCAAATTTCTTTGTTTTTGTTTAGTGATTTATTTTCTACATTCTACA
>JAOVVB010023935.1:0-15959 GCA_028570985.1 Heterobranchus longifilis | reverse complement strand
CTACACTCACTGTGTGTGTGTGTGTGTGTGTGTGTGTGTGTGTGTGTGTGTGTGTGTGTGTGTGTGTCTGTGTGCGTGCATGCGTGCGTGTGAGAGAGAGAGACAGCTTTGAAGATGCCATAAAGATGATGCTGATCATGACAATAATAACAGTGATAATACTGTAATGATAATTAAAGTGACCACATTCATTCAGTGATGATCGAGATGTTGTTGCATATCTTTTTCTTTTCCCACATTTTACTTTAGTTCCTTTTACACTCATGTTGTTTAAAAAGAAATGTTACAGAAAGGTCTGAATGCTCAACACACTTCTTCTCTCTTGATAAGATAAGATTAATCTTACTTTAAGATACAGTTAAAAAAAAAGTATTTCCCATGTAAAGCTGACTGAGTTTGTGGTTGAGTACCTCGCTCAGTGGTGCTGCAGAGAGTAGCTGCAGAGAGAGAATAGTTCTCTTATATGTGTGAGGATGTTTGGCTGTTACTTGTCTCTGGTTTATATGGACACACCGACGGGGTCAAGCAAGGACCCAGAGGGAGGGAGGCTTGGCATAAAAGGATGGGAGGGTATGGGGGTGTTAGACAGGGAGACGCTCTCAGGCAGCCTGCTGGGCATGGTGCCCTGCTTCCCTGTTGCCGGTGCCTGTTGGCACTTAGACTGGCAGCAGCATGCTGTGACTCCATCCCAGCAACAGCGTCACAGATTTGGGCTGGCTGCCAAAGGGTCCCCAGCCAATCAGGGCACACACAGCGCCAGATCACTCCAGATGCAGCCAATAGTAAGTCTGGATGTGCTTAGTGTCATCCCTCCCAGATGTGAATTCCTTTAAACCCACAAGGTACACAAATGCAGACACAGACACGCAGCTCTAAGACAGAGTGTGCACACATTTACAGTGACCCTGTGTGTATAGCTACATGGAAAGGAGAAGAGATATAAAAACAGTCTCTGTTTGTGTTCTTAGGTGAATGCACCACTGTATCATACCACTTATTAAGTCCAGTTCAGACCTGTCAGCTGCATCTTCAAATTATTACACAACTAGTGTGGCAAATCACCACTGCTGCATGTGGAGCTTTGTCTCATTCTAGTGGACAGTCTGAGTAATACAGGGGTGCTGGTATTGTGACATGCAATGGCGCCTTAATGCATTGTAATCAATGAGGCAAATTATGACAACTGTGTTTTTCATAGTTGAATCTTTATTTTTCTCAACGCAAGAATGAGTCCAGTGATGGAATATTTGTTCATTACATTGGTTTTTGAATCTCAAAGTCAGAATTTAAAGCTTCATTTATTTAATTTATTTATTGTTGTATTGTTTACATACATGTACTACATACATGCCACATAAAATATACAACTGACACATAAAACAGAAATTAATATAGTATAAAACATTTCCATAACATGCAATAATAGAAATATAAAGAAATAAAGAAAATGAATGAGTTACACTTTAAAACTAGTAAGGCCATATGCCATCAAAAATCCTCAAAAGTCCACATTTGGATCATAAAATGGGATGTGTCCTGTGATCATCATCATTTAGTCTAAAAGGAGAAAACATAGGGAATGTGTCAGGATTGTTTTGTATAAAATATATAACAAAGCTAAATTCAAACATTAGTATTCCAGAATAATCACAATATTAAACATGACTGAGATATTAAAACCATACAAGTGATATGAACTACAGCGCTGGAAGATTACCTTTGAATACCAAAACTACTACAACTGTTGTATCTCACCTTAAGGATGGTAGCCACGATGCCGTAGATGATGGATATGAGGAAAAAAATGAGGAAAGTGAAAGCCATATACCAGCTTTCCACACCTGTGTCTTGGTTCACTTCGGCATGCATGATGTCATCCAAGAAATTACAGTCCTCCAAGATGTCTGTGAAAGAATTCAAATTACATTTGTTAGTTAACTATTACATTGACTGTTACACTAGAAGAGCGACTGCAGAGAGATATTAATAAAATAATCCATAGCTACCAAACAATGTGTGAAATAGGTGGTTAACCTAAGTATATGCAATCTTTAATGTGTAAGAAAGACATGGGTCAATGGACAAACGAGCACCTGGTTTAGATATATCCAGGGATAGGATGGTCTTTGCATGTGTCACCCTGCAGGTGAGGACTGCCCCAGGTAACCAGATGTCTTGGGAAAGGCGGAGGTGGCTTTGGATGCTGAACTTCCCTTTCGGGCTTTTGTGGGGTTCACTGGTGTTGTAGCAGTCCAGCAGTTCCTTGTTGCCATTAAGAAACCAAGTGATGTTAATGGAAGCGGGGCTGAAGCCAAAGACCAGGCACACAACTTCACCAGAGCCCTGGAGCAAGGTGGCAGAAGGTTTGCTGCGGGTCACTGTGGCTGGGGAAAATAATAATTAAAGTTTTTTTTAATGAATGGAGCAAGAAAAATCCAGAAACAATGTTTGTATTTAGTAGGGCTGAACAATAAAATTGAAATCGCAATATGTCCTCCTGCACTTTTCATATCGCAAGAGGTGCAATATTTGTTGAAGGCGAAATGTGTGTCAAAATACCATTTTAAATTAAATATCGTTGTGCTGCAGGGATGTCCCGTCCTACAAATCGTATTCTACAGACTTAAGAAAAAAATCTTTGTTTGGTACAGATCCTCGCAAAAATCACACTACGATCATTTTAATGTTTTTCAATAAAATAAGAATAATTACGTAAAAAATGATCATTCTCTCTAATATCGCAAATCATATTGCAAATTGCAATATCAGTCAAAATCATTGCAATTAGATATTTTTTCAAAATCATTCAGCCCTAGTATTTAGGCTTAAATGCTTTCATACGTATATTTTGTAAAATCACTTTAAGTGAGAGCAAATGTTCTCCAGGCGTTATGCCTCTTTTCTTCTTTACTTTTGTGCTTATATGACTGACATTGAGGGCAGGCTGAGGTGGATAAAACTCAGTAGAGTACAGTGAAGAAAGGATCAGATTTTGATCGTCTTTATTTTATCTCATACAATTAGCTAAAATAGATCATCATTAAAATGTATCCGGATTGGCCCTGATACTGATCCTTAGGACTACGATGTAATGAACAACACCAGTGAACTGTACTTTTACTAAATGTTAATTAATTCTCTGCTCACCAAACACATCCGTTATAGTGCTTTCAAAAGGCGTTTCTGATGACTCATGTCTGACAACACAAGAATACGTAGACTCCTTGTCGTCAGTTTTTGATGTGTTTAGTCTGCTGCTCATTGAGTAAGTGCTGCTCCCCGTGTATTTCCATGCAGGACTGTTGGTGTAGCGAGTGGAAGGGAGTCTCTGGCCATTCTCTTCCCAGTACACGATGATGTTAGATGGGAAAAATCCAGAGACTAGGCAAATAAGTGCGAGGACGTCTGACATAGACAGGTCAGAGGCAGTTGGTTGTATTATCTCCACTGCTGGTGGACACAGGTCTTGAAAGACATAAAAAGAAGACAAAAGATCTCATCATTTAGTCACAACCACCACAAACATCATGGAGACTATTATTTTTTAATGGAGAGTAGGGCTGCACGATTGTGGTCAAAATGAGAATCACAATTTTTTCAGCTCAAAATTGAGATCACTATTTTCTCCCACAATCGTTAGGGAAACTAATTTTCAAAGATTTTTTTTTATTGCAGTCCATATTGTTTTCATGCAGACAGTACAAGCATAATGATCATCATGATCAATATGATCATCAAAATCATATTTCAATTAATCGTGCAGTCCTGATTCAGTAGGACTTCAGCGTTTTCCTGAAAGTTTGTGGAAGACTTAGGTGCATGTATTTGGTGGGGGGTTTGGGGGTGCTTCACCAAGAACATTTTTACGTTTTGCAATTCAAACTATGCAATTTCCCATCATTATTATTATGATTATTATTAGCACTCATTCTAAATATGCAACTCGCCAAAACAAATAGCAGAATCGTTGTCCTTCAGAAATGAGATTGTCTACATGCCTGAATTGAGATCACGATCTTTTAATGAAAAATCGCACAACCCTAATGGAGAGTTTCTGATGCAATCTTGCCTTCTTAAACTATGTTGAACTCTCTACAAATCCAGAAATGGCTATAAGCAATCGCAAAGAATCAAATCCATGCTTTTTAAATGTACAACACTACCTCTGCTTTTGCTGATATGGTCCTCGTAGCCCTGGTTGGAACATTGGTGCTTTGCCTCACAAGACACTTGTTTATATGCATGCCAATCTTCTGCTGACACACTGAGGGACCTCCGCAAAGTCTGTGTCCCATTGCTGTGACTCACTGGTGGCTCCTTATGGACATTCAGGGAATAATTGTTCCCACCTACTTTCCAAATGACGGAGAAATCATTAAGAGAAGGGCCGACCAGAAGACAGGTGATAGTCACATGCCCCTTGTTCTGAAGCTCCTGGAGTGGTGGTCCTTGAATATATACGCCAACTCTCTGAGATGATGCTGGAGTTACTGGAGAAAAAAAGAATGTGACATTAAAGGGGGAGAAAATGCAACACCCATCAAGTAATGATTATGAATGTCTCAAATGCTTAATGGGTGATTCAGAAACAGTGTGACTGTGATTGTAGTTATTCTACACTTACTGCGTTGATATGATAACAGATTGTGTTTTTATTTTACCTGAGCAGAGGCTGATGTCCTTTCTGACATGTTTGTTCAGAGACTTGTCTGATACTTCACAAGTGAAGACCTTCCCAGCGCTCCACTCTGCGTGAGAGATATGAAGTTGACTGGTTACTGCCACACGTCCATCTGCACCCATGCTGATAATGTCCTTAGTTGATGGAGATCTTTGTTGAGACTCAGAAGACCATTTAATCTGAGGGTTGAAGCCCCGTCCAGAGCATAAGAATTTCTGTAGTCCTGACTCTTCACGAGGGGCCAGAAGAAGTTCCACTGATGGGTCCACTAAATGAGAAATGAATCAGCGCATCAATGAATCAATGTACGAGTCTATTACAGATTGATAGTGTGGAACATGAAATCAACTGTTGCTGAGGGAAAGAAGAGCAACTTCTCTCACCAAAAATATTTCCAGTGGAGTTTGACTTAAAGTTTGTGGAGAATCCTTGGTTCACTGTGCAGGTGAAACTTGTGTCTTTCTTCCAGTCACTTGTCAGGACAGAGAAGCGTCTAGTGATTGAATGGGGGCCTGGAGCTTCAGGAAGATCAACATACTGTTTGTCAGAGATGTCAACACCGTTGGCCTGAAAGGTGACGTACAGGTCACGTGATGAGAGTTGCGTGACGTCACACTCCAGCACAGCACTGTCTCCATTCATCAAATCTTTGAGAGATCTCCTGATCTCAACCAATGGAGCTGTAACTGCAGGCCCTGAATGACACAGAAAGAAAACAAAGCAGAATTCATTATTTCGGGTCCTTTAGATCCGATTTTCATGTTGTAAAATCATCTTACCTGCAATATTCACAGTCCTCTTAGTGGATGAGAAGCACTTATGTTCAGCTTTACATGTTATAGACTTGAGTTGTTTCCATTGACTTGAAGAAACCGTCACTTCACTGAGTATATGCGTTGTGTTTTTGTCCTTCCTCACTGAGGTACTTGGTGTGTCTCTCTCATCCATCATCCACGTCACCTTGGCACCAAGAACAGTGCGGACCAAACATGTTGCTTTCACGTTAGATTCTGCCATCATGACTGTCTTGAAGCTGGGAATCTCCACATGGATAGAAGGAGGGGCACTTGGGTACGCTAACAGGAAACAAGGAAAAAGAGTCATGAAGCAAATCCTGAATAGAATACCTTTTTTATAAATTAAGAATATATTGACATTATACTTCAAATTATAATTATAATAATGTGGGAATCTCCACATGGATAGAAGGAGGGGCACTTGCATGTTTGCAAAAAACATGTTTGGGCATACATGTTAATCTAATTAAAATCACTCAATTTCTAACAATACAGCTTAAAACATTGTGAGATATCAGTAAATGTCTTATTGCACTGTGAGGCAGTTGCCGTACATACTTACTTTGACAAATACTTATTGTTTTTATGAATTCCTGATCGTTGTGAATGGACTTGCATGTAAAACTTGAACCATCTGCCCACTTTATCATATTTGGCTCAATCTCACTGCTTAGACTGAAGGTTGTCTCCATTCCCTCCATACTCTGCAACTTCGGTTGGATTTTGCCATTCTGTAGACTTTGGTTGTCCTGCATCCACTCCACACTCAGTTTGTCTGGAAAGAAGCCACTTAGGGTGCAGATGAGTTTGACTGGTGAGGCCCTGAATTCACCTTCCCAGGCAGGGTATAATGTGATGTTAGGAGAGACAAGCCGCTGTCCTGAGATAGAGAAGAGATATTTAGAGAAGAGAGATTTTGTCTTTACTTGCCTCATTCTAAACGTTGGATGTGGTCATTTTTAAAATATGATTTCATCTCTCTTATACATACCTTCAGATTTTGGTCAAGTAACCACCCCAATTCTAAGTGTAATATCTTTGTATTTAGACTAGGTGGCAGAGTTGTACTTTTACAGTGTCTGGTGGAGACAGGGCTGGAGGTCTGTTGCACAGATGTTGCAGCATGACAGGGCAGAGAGATCAAGGCTAGCAGCAAGCGGAAGCATTGAGTAACACCCAGGTTCCAAAGAAAGTACCAAAATACAGAAGTGAAACAATGCAAAGAGCAGCGGTGCATCACAGACACCAGGTGTGAGGCGTGGTTGTGCCAGTAAGAGAAACATTGTGCACATGTAAATGTCTTTTAGAAGTTTACATATGCTTTCACATAGATTTTACATTGCTTCTCCTGACTTTGCTAAAGGTTTTAGTTCTCGACTCTATTAATAATAGACTCGAGAACTAACCGACTGTAAAATCTCCAAATTTACATATTGAGTTGAACATGCCATGGGCTGTTGATTCCAGGTGCTAGGGAGGTGATGGACACAACAACATATTGCATAATAAAACAATTTATAAAAAGATAAAATGTTTGATAAAAAAGAAATAGTACTTTTATGAGTATTAATTATTATTTCTTTATATGTGAAATTACAGGCAGTATGAACAATTTCAAAATAATGGATGAGAAAAAAGCAACATCAATGGTTATCTTCATTTAAACATTTATTTTAAAAAGGACATAAAGCTCTTACAATTAAAATGAAAAGGACAATTGTGATTACTTACATGGTATTATGAGTTTATAACAAGAAATATGTGGAAAAAAAAAGTTTTTACAGAAGGTTCACCTTGATTCATTTAACCTGAAAAAACAGAAAATAAAAAATATGGATTAGTAATGTAAAAAAATGTATCAACATATGGCACAAACAAAATGTTACAACTAGCTTTTGTTTTAGTTTGCTGTACTTATTTGATCAATTAAGGTGAGACATAAAACTTTTTTCCAATTTTTCAATTTTGGGCTATTTTGTTTCCATAACATGTCTTCTTTCAGACTAGTGGAAAGTAAACACCCCAAATACACATTTAGGTGTTCATTTTTCTACACTATGTAGAAAAATTAAAAAATAAAATAATCTACACTATTTGCATCTGTAGAATTCTCCTAAATTCACAAAAAGTTACCATTAGATTATGCCTCACTTGCTTATTTAAACATAATATTTATGAAACCTAATAATAAAATAAATAATTGTCTTAAGTAGCCTAAACAACTGGGGAAGTTTCCCCTTAATTTAGCTTAATTAAGCTATGAGAAAAATATATTTTAGGATAATATTAAACGCACAATAACAGCAACACTTTCAAAATATAATTCAGTTCAGTATAATAGCCCTGGAATTTAAAATAATCGTTTTCGGGCTGAACATGTAAAAAAGACATAACTCAATATACCACAAGTTACCACAGAGTTGATTCAACACCTCTCGAGTATAGTTTGTAAAACTATTTATGCTTATAGTTTATAATATTTATAAATATGAAATTGCACAAGCATTGCTGTTTTTGTGTCTACCCCCTGAACATACATCACTGATAGTTGAGCTTTTGCTGCAAACACTTATAGATTAGAGTATAAAAAGCAATAGGCCTCTGTAAGAAGATAGTAATTTTAGTTGTTTGTCTGAGTGGTAAACAAAGTAGTGATATCAGCAACAAGATGTAGGCAAACAGTCATAATAAATGATATTTGGTAGTTACATTACAATGGTTATTACTGACATTTTTTCTATCTTTGCCCTGTATGAATCACTCCTCATGTTAGAGGAGTTTTCTATACCCGTCTGTGTCGTTTGAATACATAAAACTATTTACTCAGTTGTCTTTTTTCTGGTTAAGTTAAATCCAAATATGTGCACAATTCTTACAGATAAAGTCGTTATTACCTTGAAAGCAGTGGATCCGATGGTGAACAGCAGAGTGATGAGGAACAGAAGGATGAAGGTGATGGCTGTGCTTCCCATGTTATCTTCTTCTCCCTCACTGTTCCATTGGTAGAAATAGTCTGGATGCACTGTACAGTAATTATTCAGTTAATACTCGGGACAAACCCAGCTTTGAACAGCAGCTCACCAGACAATGAGCAAATTCTATTAAGTCGCTGTAGGAGAGTGTTGTAATACATTTTATAGTCCTCACAGGCCGGAGTGGATCTAATCAGTCAGTCAGTCAATCCAAGTATAAAATAGACACCCACAAAATAAAAGAAGAGTAGTGGTTGTTACTTATGACATTATTAGTGTACCATAAGGCCTAATCGTTTTTCATGTCCTACTAAAATGTTGATTATGTTCATTAAAGTGAACGATCCTGAATTGCTTTTGAAAGACCCAGTTATTGGTGTGGCATGCATGACTTGGCTTGTGAATCATTATATTGATTATTATTTGATGGGGTGACCACAGAGCAGGAGATAGAGCTTAACAAGCATCTGTTTTTTTTTTTTCTGTGGATGGGGTGCAAGACCCAGTAGAGGAAACACATGTACACAAAGACAGGTCACACAAACAATGTTAATGCACCGTCTACAAGCAACAATGAACAAATAGGATTTATTTAATTAAATTGTTGCCTAAGTTTAGTGAGTTGGTATTCTAGTGAATACAATATAATGTTGAAAGTTTGTTGTATTGTTGTGAAACATGGTGATAGCTACACCTAATTTGTGTTGCACTAGGATATCCCTGTAACACTTACACATACATACACAATATGTAGCTTGACATATCGGTTAAATAAAGACATGGACATCATGCGACATACATCAACAGAGTTGCAAAGTGCTTTTTTTTTTATTATTTTGATTTTGAATCTGCATTAAAAAGACAAACACAATGTCATATCACAAGCAACAAACAATAAACAGCAAACAGCAGAAGACACAGCGACACAGAGTAACATCTACTGGGGCTTGCACGTTTCAGGGATGTTCATGTTGAGGTTGACCAGGTTGGTTTTTTCAAATGTTCTGTGCCCGATGGACCTGACGACAGCATTAGTTGTGTTGACCAGAGAGTCGTGGTAAACTACACAGTTGTACACCATGCCATCGTTTTTCCACTGGTCAAGGCTGAGAGATAACTGGCCATAAGCAGAGTAGGTTCCATGGTTTTCTACAGGGTTTGTGGTATGGAACTCGTATTTTGAGTCTGCGTTCTCGTCATCAACAAGCCAAGACACAAACACCTCCTGGGGGAAGAAGTCTTTCACAAAGCAAGTCAGGGTCACCTTTTTTTCCCTAGTATGTTCTACTGGAGGGAGCATATACACTGAAGGACGCTGAGTCTGTCCTCCTGCAAGCATGAGAGAACAATTAGGGCTCCTGCCACAGAAAAAAACACCTGCAGTACTGTAGGAAATCTCTGCTACAATATACACTCAGAAATAGGGAGGAGACAATAATCAACTTTATCGATAAAAACAGTCACAATAAGTTGATCGTGTTGAATTTCCATTTTTGGGATAATCGTGAATATCCTCACAAATTTTACTAGTGTCCTATCTGTGATGCAATAAAAATATTTGTTTCTTAAAAAAAAAAAGTTGTCATGTTAAAGAGAAAAAGTCAATCATATGGGAAAAAAAGTCAATGTTACGAGAAAAACGTTGTAATGCTTCAAGAGAAAAGATATTTCGTTGATTACCGGGATAATATCATGAATTATTTTGGCCAGGATAATCGTGACATGAAATTTTCATATCGTCCCATACTTAGAAATATCATACTAACATGTTTGACGGCATGACAAGAGGAATTAAACGCAGGCTTTTAGTGCACAATTGCTGGAGAGTTTTCTTACCAATAATCCTTTCGTAGGGTTTCTTAAGATCTTCAATCCAATTGTCATTTTCAACAATGCAGTTGAACTTTGTCCCACTGCTCCATTCCTCATACGTGATGGGAAGTTTGGCGCTAAAAACACCTGTACTTCCTTTAGGGGGTGATATGGGGGGGGCACCAGGTATTGGCCTTCCATTGTGGCTCTCCCACGAAATCTTGAGGACAGATGGTTTGTTCACCTTGACTTGACATTCTACAGTTCCCTTTCTGTGTAAAAACATGTCCTCCATTGCGGGTCCTGTGAACGTAACATCCGCATCTGCTTGCTGACATCCATCACCAGCTGAATGAAGAATTAATGAATCGTTAGTGATAATAGTGGCTGCAAAACCATGAGAATTGAAAATAAATTTACATACAATGTTTAAACAAAAAGTAGGAATTTACTCACTATTTTGACATTGGGCGGGTTTGTAGGTCACAGATCCATTCTTATGTGCTGGACCCTTCTCGTCTTTCCCCGTAAAATCGCATGTAAACTCAGTGTTATCAGTCCACTCACTGGACTGCACTGTGAGGAAACTTGCTGCACTGTACAGTGTAGTTCCATTCGCATCCTTTCTTCCCTCAGAACTTGTTTGGATGTCATATATTTTGTTGTTGATTTCTGCTCCATTTTTCAGCCATTTGATCTCATAATCATTTGGTGAAAAATCTTTGGCAAAGCAGGAGAAGGAAGCCTCGGTTGCCTCATCAGAGGAGGCCAACACTTTAACAGTTGGCAACTGATAAGTAATCTCTGAAAAACAAACATATACACAAATATATGTATGCAGAAGCAGGGAATAATAGATATATATATATATGTATATATATATGCAGAAGCAAAGGTGGACAATGTTCTACAATGTTAATGTAATGTATCGATTTATATAGACTTACAATGTAACTGAGTTTATGACTTTTCTGTACAACTTGCACACATGCACAGTGATTATGCTCCTCAGATTAACATTTACCGTAGCTTGTTACAAAAGTGTGCAGAAAGAGTCAAAAGCAAAATTATTAAAAATCATAATAGGACAGCAGAGCTTTAGTGCTCGCTTCTGCATATACATTGGCTGCTCGTGCAAGCGGACACAGATTGAATATAAATTATCAACATACAGTGAAAGTGGAGGCAGACAGACATCGGGAAGAACGAGCATTATGCAGATAAGACAGAAAGAAGCAGAACACACATTGCAATAATCTGCTCTTGGACAGGTGCAGAGGACAAACAGTGTATTAGTAAAGAGTAAAATAAACTGAGTCAGCAGCTGAGCTTCAGCCTTCTCATTCCACCTCACTGTTTGGTTTGCCTACTAATTATAAAATTAAGAATATTTAAAGATATGTCATGCTATTTCGTTTGGTAACAGTTTTTTTTATGCTCTCCTGTGTTGATGTTCATTTGAAATTACAGATTGGAGAATATTTTTCTCTAAAATAGTTAAATCAATTATTGCTCTTTAAAAAAAAAAAAAAAAAAATTGAGTTCACATGTTTCAACATAAGCAGCAGCTTGGGATACATTTATAAATGTGTGGTAAAGTAATAACATTTCTCAGGAAAACCTACAAAACATCATCACACCAGTAACACTTAGACCTATTTATGACTCTATTATTATTATTAGTCCTTTTTTGTCTTCCTTTAGGTTTTTGTATAAAACACTTAAAGCTGCATTTCTTGCATGCATTGTGCTGTAAATCTAATTATTGTTAAATTATTATGACAACAAAATGTTGTTCTTGTAAATTAACTCCGAATAATCTTGAAATTATATTTATATTCTTTATCATAAGTAGTAGTGACTAGAAGTAGCTTTGTGGTACTTTGTTCGCTGCACTGTAAAATGTAAAACTTTCTTTGACTGAGGGTATAATGTTAGATACTGTACTCTACCTCAATTTTCTGGAAATCGCCAGCCAAGTATGACATTATTTATCAGTTATTATTACCAAACGTTTTGTATAATTCATAAATTTAATTTAAAATATGTTAACAGCTCCACACATGTAAAACTTGTAGATTTAAAATAAACTACTAAAGACTTAGCATAGGTCTTACTTGGTTTTGTGAAGACACAAAACTGTTCATTTCCCGAATGCGTCACGGCACATCTGAAGGTTTCCGTTGCGTCCCAGTCCTGTCTCTTCACTCGGATTTGACTGACTCCAGTATAAGCGTTGCCTTTCTGTATCGGAGGGTACTGAATGAAGTCTGGCAAGGGACTCCCATCTACTTTGCTCCATGCGTAGGTCAGTGAGGACGGCGTGAAGCCGGTGGCAAGACAGCCGAGAGTGACCATTTCTCCGGTCGCAGAACCACATTGCATCAGAGGAAACACGGTTGGTGCAGTTGAAGTGGCTTAGAAAGAGAAAAACATACGTCTAAATTAAAATATAAAAATAAAATTCAACATAACAGACATTTTTCACCAAGCATTAGTGAAAACAGAGAGAAGACAATTGAGTTGATTAATAGTGTAACAAAGCACAGCATTGAAGGCATTACCTTTTGTATACTGAATGTGGAAATTTCAAGTGCCCTCCATACACACACCTTTATGTTCCCCTATCCCATTTATTTAATTATTTTTTTGTAATTAGTATTTTATTGAATTTCTATGTAAACACTGTCACACATTGGCCAACAAATTTAAAAAAAACTCCTATACACACACACACACACACACACGCACACACACACACACACACACACCACTACATACTTACACATGAGCAATGAGTATATATATATATATATATATATATACATATATACACACATAATATCTACACACACATATACATATATATATACACATACTAGGGCTGCACAATATGTTTTTTTTTTTTATCGTCATCACAATATCAACTTTTGCAATAAACACATCGCGAAAGACATTTTTTGAGTTAGTTGAAAGAGTTTCGGTAGAAAACTGCTCTTTAATATGTAACTATCATTCTTTTTTTCTTTTTTTTAAAATGGTGCCTTTTGTGTTCAGTTCAATGTTCAATTTGTTCAATAAAATGTCAGAAATAAATTCCTTTCAGTTTTTTTTTAAATTCAACAAGCAATTTCTTGTATTTTAGCAGAATACTGAAAGCAGAACTGTAGTAATATCGCAAGTAATATCATTATCACAATATTCAAAAACGTTATCGCATATCGCATATTTTCCTCATATCGTGCAGCCCTAATATGTACACACATTTTAAAATAAAAAATAAGAAATTAAAATAAAAACAGAAAACAAATCAAATGTGTACGTCTACATTAGTTCTCGGCTACATTAATGTTTGCTGCACTAAGCTTAACCTCCCTCAATAACATTGTTTGTGGCAGTTTTTTGTTATTTTATAGATTCTATATATATATATATAGGTAAATTATTTTAAAGGCGCAAATTTGACAAGAATCTTTCGTCACTTTTTAAATTGAATTGTAAAGTCGGTTATCATCCATTAAGTTGATGGCAGTCATATTCTTACAAAAACATATTACTTTTTCGTCAAATTCAGTAGTTAGGTATGATACAAAAGAATATTCTTACCTGATGAAACCGTTACCATTGTCCCCTTTCCCCAGTAGTCAAAAGCATCGTAGTAGCACAGTGCTGAATCTACTTAACCGTTAGTATGAAAAGGCTACATCTAATGGCGAACGAACTAAATTTGCCTTAACAAATTTAATTAATCCCACTTTATAAAATCCACTTAAATGACCCAATATACATAAGCCAATAATATCCACCATTGTGTCCAACTGAGAACATCGCTGTTGGACTTTGTACAGTAAACTATATTAAAACGCTTTACTTTTGAAGTGAGACTTGAAATGTTGAGAAGTTAACTTAAATATAACATTTAGCATGCATACAGACTTTAAATGGTACAAATCTTACCTGATGACACTGTTACCATCGTGCCTTTTCCCCAGTAGTCGAAAGCCCAGTAGTCACAGTTAAGAGAGTCAATTCATACTTCTTACAAAAACCCATTACTGTAATATCCCATTACATCATGTCATACAGTTTGGTTTCGGCAACGGTTAAATCAAACTAAAATATACACCTGATAGACTTGCGTTCCAACAGTTTTAAACTTTTCACAAATTCTTTGTCGGGCTACAGAATACTGTTGGCTGTCTTATCGCTGGCTAACAGTTGCGAGTACACGAAAATGATAACATATATTTTAGTAATGTTATTAGGAATTTAATTTTCTAATCAGAAATATTAAGATTACATACCTGAGGTGACAGTGACCATGGTGCCTTTTCCCCAGTAGTCAAAAGCGTAGTCACAGTTCAACAAATTAATAAGCACTGCATACAAAAACCTGTTCCCTACACTTTCCATAAAAGTTATGACAATCTACCCACTCACATTTTTTCCTTGGCTTTTGCAAATAAGAATTCAGAAGACGGACCCAAACGTAATATTCACCACCAAAGTTTAAATCGAGTCTGCCGATTTATAACACATTTGACATACAGCATCCCAGAAATGGATGAACTGCGTGGTGTCACAACTGGATTTCTTAAAAAAATACCAATACAGTTTTTAAATCAAAACATGAGAGAAAGAAAAATAAGAGTGGCTTACCTGATGTGACTGTTACCATCGTGCCTTTTCCCCAGTAGTCAAAAGCAGCGTCACAGTATAATATGTCAACACATCCAACATACAAAAACAAGCACCTTAAAGATGCCGTTGATGCCACTGAGGTCTAAATATGCCATATTAAACAGTGTAATTATTACATTTTCAATTTGAAGACAAATAAAGCTTATTTTACCTGATGTGACGGTCACCATTGTTCCTTTTCCCCAGTAGTCAAAGTAGTAGTCACAGTGATAGGTTTCAATAGCTCTTTAGTGCAAAAATATCTCACAGCTTCTATAATCTAATAAATGATTGTACTTAATCATAAACTATACTGTACTTTTGTTTTAGCAGCATATTGCATCATAGTTTAAGTGCAGTTGAAATCAACATGAATATAATAATAAACCACAAAAAATATACAATTGTCCTCACTCACAATACATTTGATTATTACTCACCAGAAGTTACTGTGACTTGTGTCCCTTTTCCCCAGTAGTCAAAGTAGCCATAGCTGTCACAGTGATCTTTTACAATCTGCTTCTAATACAAATACTAAAAATGTTGTTTAAACCAAGAAAGGCATACATGTTTCACTGATAAAGCGATTCCCACTGTACAATTTATTAACCACTTCCCTTGAGATTTTCATTTCCTGTGGTCTGGGCTCTATGAAACAATGTGTGTTTGCCAACGGTTAGTGAACACTTCCTCTTTATCAGACCCTCCCATCACCTCCAGCTCCTGCAGCATGGACTTGATTAAGCCAAAGTACTATTAAGCTTGAAAAAAAGGTTAAAAAAAGGGTAAACTGTATAATAATGGAATATTTGTTTAGTGAATGAATAATTAACAGCAGTTCCTTCCTCTAATTTCATTATGTTGTTACCGCGCCCTTAAATGCAACTGATTTTCTTTTACACATAGTGCTCTGCTGTATGTTCATTCAGTTTGACATGACATGAGCAACAAATCAGGGACCAGCAAGTCACATAGAGGGAAAAACAATACAATAATACAATAATGTTCATATATATG
>JAOVVB010023918.1:0-15960 GCA_028570985.1 Heterobranchus longifilis | reverse complement strand
CTGGCCTGTTTATATTTCTTTAAACCAATCACAATCATCTTGGGCGGCACTACGCCCCGGCTGCAGCGAAGGGACTTTGAGAACCACACGGAAGGAAGGAGGAACTTCCTCCAGCCGGGAGTCTCCTCCCGGCGGTAGTATAAGGCTTTATGCTGACACTGCTTGCATACTTAGCCAGACTACCTGTGAACCACTTTGTGACTCCGCTCTGTGAAAGGTGCTATAGAAATAAACTTTACTTACTTACTTTGTACTGCTGCACGCCATTTTTTTTCTTGAAATGTCACAGTCTCTTGTCCCATGTAAATCAGAGAAAATGGATGCTCTCTTCTAATTAATTTGCTTGAGATTGTGATTAGTTTATGTGGTTAGTTTGAGCTGCTCTTTCAGAGTCATTTGATCACTGATGACCTTCATAGTTTGTAACTTCTTACATTTTGCTGATGCACATGCTTTTTATACATATTTTGAAATTGGCTACAAAGTGCAGGCTCATCTTTTATTGTTGCCTTTAAGTGCTAGTTCTAGTTGAATGTAGTTTTATATGTGTTGATATTTTCAGTATGTCTAGAATAGTAATGCCTTTCCTCAACATCAGTCTTTTTCCACAGTAGACAGCCATCATGATCGTACTTCTCTCTGGGCCTTTCTGCTTTACTGCCTCTCTAAAACACCTGGAAGCAATCTCAGTGATTCAGAACCTTCCCAAAATATGCTCTGTGAATCATATAAAACAGGTTTCTCTGACGTGTTTCTAACTAATTTCTAGCTCTTGCCCACTTCGCCCACTTCTTAGTAGTTATTGCAAAAGATGCATGAATGACAAAGGTCTCAACACATTTCTCTAAGAAATGATTAATTTAAATGTTAGTCTGCCCCAGCTTTTGAGATATTTGGCATTGCAGTAGTTACATCTAAGAGGCACAGACTGTGATATTTTTAGAATTGTTTGGAATATTTGTGCAACAGGAAATGCCCCAGTCGTAAAAAAAAAATCAATAAATAAACGATACAGTAGAAACTTTTGGCATTGGGTTTTCCCAGACCAGTTATAATATCCTGTGTTTTATCTGAAATGTTTGTCTGATTTTTGAGGAAGTCTAATCCAGTTTATGACTGCCGTTCTTTGTGTCCTATCAGACATACAGTTGAGGCCATATAACTGGTGGAAGGCAATGTCACCAAATACTAACAGAAACTAAACATGGGCTGAGTGAAATTATATTGTCAAAACAATATAAAAAAAGTCAATGGTATATATTTTTCCACATTTTTTCTATCGTAGTGTTGGAAAAACCTGTGGAATTACCAGAAAACATGCTATATTGTGATGTACTTCATTATTGAGATATGAAATTACCCATATCGGTATAGAAGATGTTGGTCATATTGCCCAGCCCTAATTTAAACTTTTGGTCCACTGAAAAGCTGAAATAAATTGGCTATTATTTTGAAATGATTGCTTCTGGGCATACCCTACTGACTTAACACGAAAAATGTGTGGTAACATGAAATATGTGGAGTTGTGAAAATCTGAGTTTGAATTAGCCTAGAGCCTGACCGATATATTGGTCAGCCGATATTGGCCTGTCACAGACATATCGGTATCTATTGGTATCTGTGTATATGTTGTCCGATATGCGCCAATTTTTACAGAACATATAATGCAGAAAACAATGTTTGGGGTGATTTAGAAATTGTGTCATTACGTAGTTCTTTATTTAAATGGTCAGCAATTGACCGATACTGAACATCCAGTACTGATGTTTGTTTGTTTTATTTTTATTTATTTATTTATTTTCTCAGTGTTCATTTCTAGAATTGTTTGACAATGTAATACATTGTATGTATAATGTATAGTAATGTTAAATATTCTTTTACAAAGTTAATTGTTTAAGAAAGCAGCCTTCTGAGTACCTTTTCATAGTCATAGCGGTGCAAAATTGGTGCACAATCCACATATAAAAGGCTTTTTTTTCATTGCAGCTCAAAAAAATCACTATATCAGCCGCCATATCGGTAGTCGATGAGTATTGGTATTGGTCTCAAAAATCCCCTATCGGTCGGGCTCTCGTTTGAATGTCTTTAGCCTAGGTGTATTTAAATGTATGGCCTCAACTGTGCGTATACTGGCTAATTAGATGCCAGTAACCACCCCTGAAGCCCCTTTATTTCCTTTTTCCTCCTTGCACTCACTTTTCTCTTTTCGCTTCTTCTACCTCTTACTCATCCTTAGCCTCCTTCAGTCCCTAATCTGTCCTCGTTCCACAACTCTTATGTTTGCTCCTACATCCTTCTCTTTTTGCCTCTTCTGTTTTTTTCTGCTCCTCTCCCTTTCTTTCTCTCCCCCTTGTTCCCCCTGCCGTCTCTGGTGTATAATGTTCCCTGTTTAGATTTTAATGGAATGTGCAGCAGGGAGGCCCCACGGTCATTCATAACCCGGCACCCTGAAAGTTTTCTGGAGAGAGGCCAAGACGACTTGAGTCCTGGGCTTAAATGAATCAAACATAGTGGGGTGAAAAAGTCTTGATGTAGTATCACTCACTAAGCTTCTTAGAGAGTCTTATTCACGGCTACCTGAAAAGACAAAGTGAACCCAGAAGAGAGCGATGATGAAAAACTTTTGATACATGTAGGCCCAAGAGAGAGAGAGATGGAAGAGAGTTAATAGATCATTAGACTTATTTGGTTTCGGTCCAGTTGTGTAGGCCTACAGAAATAGTGGTGGTGGTGACTATTATAGGTTATTTGTGCGGTAATTATTTTATGTAGCCTACTTGGCATGGTCTGTTGTGCTGCATCTTTCTTCATCAATCTCTACAACAGGATGGCAATTTCGAACTAATTAAACCATCAGTCTGCATTCTGCAAAGGCATCAATCATTTAAAATGTGTGTTATAATGCTATAGAGCACCAACGAAAATGCTGTTTTCAGCCTCTCAAATATGGAGATTTCCTGCTTTTCTCTGTTTTATATCACATTAAACTGAATATTTCTGGGTTTTGGACAAAACAAGACATTTAAAGACATCAGCTTTGAGAAACTGGGATGGACATTTTTCAGTATTTTCTGACATTTTATAGATCAAACAACTAATTGATAAAATAATCTGCAGATTAATCAATAAAGAAAATAATCGTTGATTGCAGCCCTATAATGCTAAAACCATAGGTATATTTACAAACTCCTCTAACTCGTCAGTTGATAAAACTGACTGACTGTGGCTATTTGCTCAACTTGTTGTCTTTTGTTAGAGCCGTCATGCAAAGAAAATAATCACCCATTTTTTCCTATTGTGTGTGATTTTAATCCTGTAGGCTGTCATTTGAGTCTTTCTTTATTGTATTAGTGTAATGTAGACAACCACTGCCTATAGGCCTACATGTCATTCACTGACAGACGTCTCGCTCCTGCGTTTTGTGTAAACGACTTTATGGCGAGGTTAACATGGTTCATCAGGTTTCGGGCTGAAAATGTTCCATGCTGGTCATCCTGATGTTGGAAAACACATGTTTAAACACAGAAAAGCAAGTATAACACAGGCAGCCCAGCACACTTACAGTATCATTGATTCCTCTCCAAGAATGTTGTCTTGCTGTTTGTTTAGTCGTGCGTGCGTGCGTGTCAATCTAGGCCTAAAGCAAAGACTAAAGGAAGTCCAATATTATCACAACCAACAGCAAAATAGATGTGTGCAGTAAAACCAGCCTAGTTAGTATCCTACCAGTGTTAGCAGTGTTGACAATAGATGTATTGTGTACTTGTGTATTTATATGTGCTTCTGTTTTTTGTGTGCATCATTAACTCTCTCTGTGTTTCCTTCCCTCTGCAGCAAACCTCTGTCTGGCCTAGTTGGTATGGTGTTCAGGATGACCTGTCGATAGAAGAGCCCTCCACAACCCTGCCACCAGCTGCATCCTTCTCCCACTTGGACATGCCACCACCATATGAGGCAGTCTCTGGAGGTAGCACACACACTCTTTACACAGTACACAGTAGGGATTTATATTTTCCCTGAAAGATTAGACATTTTCTCCTGGGGAATTTACTTGGTTTTAAGATATAACTTCAGCTACAGTCAAAACACATCAGTCTTATTTTATGCAACACCAAATGCAACCAGGAGAAATATGTCCCCCTAAATTTGTGGAAAACTTGGGTGCACGTATTTGTTGGGGGTTAGGGGGTGACCTCCCAAGAACATTTTTACGCTTTTCAATTAAAATTTTGCAATTTCATCATCATGTTAATTAACATTAAAATGAACATAACATAAACTTGACATGCAGCTTGAACTTAGCTATAGCTGCGAGGAATATGAAATGGCAAGTTCATTTTTCCTAGTGTGTTTTCAAAGTCATTTTAAGAAGCTGAGACGGATTCCATATTCTGTTAGTGTTTAGAGGCTGCTGGTGCGTATCAACCTGCATTTCACGGCCCTGCCACTGCCAGAGCTGATCACAGCCACTGTAAAGGACTTACGCATTTCTCTAGTGATACATAGGCTATATCTTGTATGTATCATCATATTTGGTTTATGCCTAGAACCTAACTAGTTTTCCCGTTATTATATTTCTCTGGAAATACTTTGGATGTGTACCGGATTCCCAGGTTTAAATATGGGGATTATTCACCGAGCTGATATATAAGGTGAGCCAGGAAGGCCGCTTCATTCTTATTTTTACTCTTTTTACTTCTTCATTCATAATTTCCTGTAAGCCACAGCGGCAGTAAGGGTAAAGACCACCTTGTTTCATTACTGAATGTTCCCTGCGGTTGCTACATGGTTTCACTTACTGTGATAGGGAGCAGAGGTCACTGTGAGAGGAAGGTTTTCAGTGGAAATGGCTTCCATAGATGTGTGTTGCTGAAAAGGAGACGATAACTGAGCCTTTGTTTCAACATGCTTCATGCTGTTTTCACTGTGAACAATCATTACAAGCATCTACAAGCATTAGAAACGCTGTAGCCCACAGTTTTAACAGCGCCAGTGCACATTGTCACCATGGGTACAGCGTAACCCTGTAACCTGTAAGCCTTAAAAGTACTACTCCTTCACCATAAGACACACAAAACCCAATCACTGACCAGAGTACAGTTTACTAGCACTTGTTGTGAACACATTGGAACTACACATGACAAAAACTGGCCACCACCTTCCTTAACACCACCATTATTATGACTCCGTCAGAATCAGTGCAATGATTGCCAGGCTGGAGATCCATGTACTTACTGATTGTAGGGGTCATTGCCACAACCAGCAAATTAACACCAGATGGAGTCTGAAGGGCGATTCCCGTTAAACTGGTCTCTTCTGATTTAAATGAGCTCAATGGGACTATCCCGAATTGTTTGGGCTCCACAGGTTTGGTCGTATTCAACAGCGAATATTCAAAGCTTTGTTCGTCACCACCTACTACTTACAGCATTCAGGTGATTTTTTTTCATGCTTGTTGTGCCATTGTAGTAGGCCTGTTTTGAAGTGCATATTTGGCACACTGCCTTTTGTCTTCTCATCGCTTAATTTCAAGTGTTCCCAAGCGTAACGTTCACTGCTGTGAGTGAGACGGATGCCAGGCGCCCAAGATTAAATTGTATGTATTTCCACATTTTAACAGCGCAATTAAAAAAAAAAGTATAACTATAGTACAAGAATGTGCCTTTTACTGATAGCCTCCATTTAGGAAAATAACAAACGAATATTCGAATATTCTGGTTCAGCCCTAGAGCTCACACATGTATGCACACAAAGAGTACTTTGTTTGCTTTAAAAAAGACAAAGTACACTGTGTGTCAGTAACTTAATCATAATAAAAACCTATTTCTCTGTATACCATGCCTTGGTTTGTACTGCTCATGTCAACTTAAGTCTTGAGTTAAGTCATTGCAGTTGTCTGTTTTTAGCTGTGCTGGCAGAAGCAACGCTAGCGAGGGAAATAACTCTTTCCACTAAGAGAGCCTCTCATGCACTCAGCACACTACTGGTGCTTTGGGAGCAATCTCATCTTTACCATTTGTTGAGTTCCTTTATTCTCAACATGTCATTGTGAGTTCATGAAAGACAGCACAAGCTAGCCCGACCAGTTGTTAAGTCTTTGTATCACCACTGAGAGTCTCTTCTTTTGCAAATGGCATCTAATTTGATCTAAAGTGCTTGTTCTGTCTGACAGCAGGATGTGGTTACAGAGGGTGGAAGTGGTGACATTTCAGCAGTCTAATTATATTACATGATGTTGGAACCTAATTTTCATTGCCCCCACATGTGATCATTTTATCTCTCAAAGATACCAGAGGGTGTCTCCAAGTTTACTGTAATATAAATATTTTAATCGTGTTAATGCTTTGAATGTATAATAAGTACTGCAGACCATAATATTGAGTCCTACATCTTCCCAACGCATCTGCGCAGACACAATTTTGCGTACTATCTTTATCAAATTGTTACAATTTGAGGTATCAAATATCGGATATGAAAAAAAACATATATATCATACACCATCGTCTTCACAGTCAAATGCTCATGTGCAATTTCTAAACTGAGAGTGTTGTCAGACTGAGAGAGTGTGAGGGAGAGGCGAGCGTATCGGAGGGGCAAAGCTGGTAATGGGCAAGTGAAAATGGAGCGAATTTTATAATGAGAGTACGGCAAACAAGGAAAATGGTTGCGCGGACAGTCAGGAGACGAAGATGACAACTTGGCGACGAGAAGAAGTGCTGCAAACATTTTTTTTTTTTTTCGTTTTTGATGAAAGCGACGAGGAGGATTCAGGATTCCACTGCTCTGGGGTCAGTTTTCTCCAACAATGTTTTTATCTGTTCTTCCTCCACATCACTGGGTTTCTGAGATTCTGACACATATTTATTGTCTTTAAAAAGTGTTTTCTTTCACCGCATTTTGATCCTGTTTCTCTCAAAGACGTAAGATTTATTTACATCAGTCAGTGTCCTGCTCCTCTCTTCCTGTGCACAGTTTTTTTCACGTGGTGTAACACACACTTGGCATTTGGTGATGCAGCTTAGGGAGAAATTGGGAATGTTTGTTTTGATTCAGTGGAGCTTCTCGTTAGTGCAAATGCAGCAGAATCGTTGTCATGTAAAATCGCTGGAGATTGTAGTCTTATTTTGATCAATCATGCACCCCTAATGTTGAAGCTTATTTAACCTAATGCATACATTTTTAGACCGCTGATCGATAATTTGACATGTTTTCTCCTTTCCTTTCAGAGGATGATCTGAAGCCCCCTCCATACAGCGAGTGCGCTCATGGCGATGAGGCCGACGCCGACGCTCCTCGTCCCTCCCATCACGCTACTCTCATTTCTGAGGGGGACACCATTAGCGTAAACGAAGCCCCACCCCCCTACACACTGTCTCCCCCGACACAAGTCGGTCAACAAGACGTCCCTGTGAGCCACAGTGAGTCCCAGTCAGAGAGCAGGTCCACCTAATCAATCCCCGATGCCAGTTTTTGCCTTTTCCATGCACTGCCTTCCTACATTCAACCTCAGTGATCTTTGCCAGCCTAACTCTCATCACATGAGAGGAGATGTTTATTTGGATGCGAGAGTGTGTGTGTGCGCGTGTGCGTGTGTTTGATGGTTTTTAGATCCAAGTTGTTTTTCTACTTTGTTTTGTGTAAAAAAAAAAAAAAAAAAGAAAAAAGAAAAAGTGGTCATCTGATGAGTTTGGCAATAACATGACATCAGCAAGCCTGTGTGCCTCAGTCAGGACCGCAGACCCTGCCTCGCAGCGAGGAGGAGGATAATCCCTTTGACCTCTAAGCTCAATGGGAATCAGTGAGATACAGATAAGCAGAAAGACGGATACTTTCAAGTGTGTTCTGTTTTATGAAGTTGTTTCCTGCTGTATGGCCGAGGCCACTTCCTTTCACAGATCTAAACCAATTGACTCATTCTACAAGCATGACTGGGGAAACGGGTAATATTTAGTTCCTGCTGCTGTGGTGCATAATACAGGGTTCATACAAAGTCTTGAAAGTTTGGAAAATGCTTAATTTTAACCGTTGTCAAGGTTTGGATTATATGCTGGAATTCGAATATACTCCGTGTTTCATCTACACAATCGCTCATGCAGGGTTGGAAATTAGCACCACCCACCAGCCAAATGCTGGTAAAATATGCAAGTGGCTACTAGATTTGTTTCACTCAGAAGCATAAAAAACAATAGTAATCTATTGAGTGGCTGGTAGATTTTGGAATCCACCAGCCACAGTGACAGGTGGACAAAAAGGTTAATTTCCAACCCTGCTCATGTAAACCAAAAATCTTTTAGTATTTGAAATGAAACAATCGCGTCGTCATATTTGTTGTCTCGTGGCGTGTCACGGTTCATTCCATAAAGCGAGTTTACTAAATAAGCCAGACTTATTACGGCTAGTCTAACTAATTTTCAGTTGATTTGGTTCCGTAAAGCAAATACAACACAGTTCAAGCTCAGTTAAATGGCAACTTATGCTGAAAAACTAGTTGAATGTACTTTATGAGACCCAACCGACTAAAACATGAGTCAGACTAACAGAAATAAACCTGGCTTATTCGGTAAAACTGGCTTTATTGAACAGGCCCCAGAATGGACACTAAGCCTGAATGAAAAATAAGGAATAATAAAATTAACAAAGTGTCAATATACATTGATTGCTGTGGGTATAAATGAATTTTGTGAACTTTATCTTTTGAAATTGCATTTATAGTAACAATTTAGTTTTCGAGAGTTGAAAGTGCTGTGTGTGGGACATTACTTTGTCTGTGTGTGTGTGTGTGTGTGTGGACTTTATTCTGAACACAGCACCTTAATAACAGTGCATTCAAGATAATTCATAGTGTAGACAGTCTAATTAGATTTTGGTGCACCTTGCTGCGAAGATGTGCAAATTAAATGAATTGTAAATGTTTCAACTTCTGCAAACTGTTATTACTCAATGCATCATTAATGCCGCACGTGTGTTATTTGAAGACAAAGTATGGCGATGGAGAACTATTTGATAATGAATGCACTAATTGTCTTAAATAATTACCTCATTAGCATAACTGGTTATGTTTAATATATCATGGTGATTATACTGGGACATTAGGCAATTCAAGTGCCTATTACATCTGTGAAGGGAAGTGAGCGAGGACAAGCGGAACAAGTTGAAGTGAAATAAATGAACACTTTATGGCAGTAGACGAGATTGTTCTCTGTTGACGATCGCCTCTATTGCTGGGTTGTCTGTTGCTGCTTTACATTAGCACCTGTATGTCAGAAAGCAAGGTTCTGTGCAAACATGAACATTAATTTAGTTGTTTCTGTATCTTTGAAAATAGTTGTGGTGGAATTGGATGAAAGGTTTTCAGAAGTGTGAGGGGAAACTTGCTGCTTTGTCTCTCAACACAAATGAAAACATGTTTTCCGTAGTTATTGATGCAGCTGTAATATAATCAGATCAGTTATGAATTGTAATGTTGAGCTAAAGGCTTGAATTGAGAAAACAATATCATCAAATGAAAAATGTATAACAATCCTGAAAGTAGTCACAGGGTTGTGAGTTCAGGCTCAAAATGTTTTTGGAGCTAAAGACTAAAAACATCAAAACTCAGTTATTACTTTTTTTTGTTCATAATTGTTGCAAAATGGAGACTAACCAAAAAATTTTATTTTTTAACAACAGTGTCTGTTCCTTGTAATCTTTGTGTTATTCTGCCACAGGCTGGTAGACGTCAGCCAACTTTGTGTATTTCTTGTGTTTGTACCTTCTGTTATATAGTATTGCTTTGGGAAAGGTTGTTACTGTGCAATTTTTTTTTGCTTTTTGTATCACTGCAGTTCAGATAATCCGGAAATAACACTGTAAGACGATGCTCCCAAATGATTCTCTTCCTATGTTTGTTTCAGCAACAATATAGTCTGTGTACAGTTTCTGAACATTAGTGGAAAAAAAACGAGAGAAAGAATAACGCAATGAACGCTGTATAAATGTATTTGTGGCCTTTAGGAAAGTATATAAAATGGGATCTTTATGGAGAATCAGAATTTAAAATGTATTTTAATGATAATCCTTCGTATTGTGATGACAAGTCGTGGAGCATCGGTCACTGATGCCTTTAAAGAATCTTTCCTGTGGTTTTAAAATCTGAAACGTGCTACAGAGAAGCTGCAAGGTACAAATCCGAATGTAGCTTTGAACTCACTAACAGTAGCAGCATGATGACGATTGACTACCTAAACCAGTGTTACAGGCTCCCACTGTAATGTACGTCCTGTTTAACTTCATGTTCATTCCCATGCTGGTTGACGTATCAGATCTCTCCACTTAGTAGCTTTGTGAGTTGAGGGGAATTGACTTTTGTGTTTTGGTTTTGGGGAAATCCGTCTTCTGTATTAAACTGTCATTCATAATTGTGCTAGTGTGGTTTTCTCGCTTTATCGTGTGTTTGAAGTTCGCTTTTCAATTTCCCTCTGCTGCAGAGGAACAATAATAATAGACGTCATTTACAAAAAGGGTACTTATGTTCATTTTCAGGTTCCTACTCGTATTTTGGGTTTCTACTAGAACATGTTTACATGCTTTAATGTTCAAACAACACATCATACAGTCTGTGCTGGAACACCTGTATTCACCCTCTGTCTGAAACGCTCTGTTTTAGCGCCTGTCTCTTTAAGTCCCCCATCCTGAAAAAGCCCAGTGTGCTCTGACTGGTCAATGTTTACAAGTCTTCTGCACCTGCGCTCTCTGCGTCTCTTTACCATCAGTGCAGCCAGGGGATTACTGTAACGGCGCTTTCTACCAATATATAGCATAGTTGTGACATCACAATCTTACAGAAGCCTTGACGGCTCATTTAAAGGCACAGTTTCTGAATGCGGGCTGTGTACATTTCTCTGTGTTTTGATACTTTCACATTATTTACATAGCTCCTAGATGTAAATCTCACTTTTTATAATATGGGAACTTTAATTTCACACTCATTATAGACAGCCATTCCATTTCTATTAATGTTGGTAATGGCGCCGCTTCTATCTTTGATAACTGTTTCTGTTATATTTCGAGCCCAAACCAAGACAACCATAATGACATCAGCATTATTTTCTCAAACTTTAGAAAGCTCCCCCTAGAGCAAACAAAAAAAGACAACTGTTTTCCCAGGCCAAGTAGTACTCCCTGTGAGTAAACAGAACTGCATGTGTAAAATCTCACAGAAAAATAACCCTGTGAGTTTTCTTTTAAGTTTTACCTACATACAACACATACAATGCATACAATACGACAAGTTTCTTCGAAAGTCTTTTTAGTAGGAAATTCCCTCTTTAGTTTTTTTTATCATGGGCAGTGTCTTTGTACAGAGCTGCAGTGGAGGGATAAACAATTCTGTACTGAAAAGACTAATTTTGGAGGATACTTCAAATTAAATGTTATTTAGTGTAAATTCACCATGCGCGATGGTCACGAAACACTTTACAGTTAAAAAAAAAGAAAGAAAAAAATGCATATTACAAAGTGTACAGTTAAAAATAAAACATAACATACAGAGTATAGTTTAAAATACATAAGAGTATACAGTAAGATAAACATGAACTTTAGAATAGCACTTTGAAAATGAATAGTGAACCTGTGTTAATCCTGACTATGAATTTTCTCAAATGTCCTTGATTTGTCTAACTCTATTTAACCCCCCCCCCCTCCAGATTACAGTGACCAAATGCACATATGAACATCTGAGTATTGTTTTGAGACCAACTTTGTAAAAAAGTGATCCTATAACGTGCCACTAGAGAGCAGTGTTGCACCAGTGATAATGTCGGCCACATGTTTCTGTGCAGCCTGCACCTGTTGCTGGCGTGCTTGCCACTTCAGTATTGATTGATGTCTTTTATTACACATTTTTGTGACAGAAAATGGCATCGACATTTGTGCCAAAGTTTTCTACTTTTTAGATGGAAAAAATAATTGGGCCCGATCAAGATCAATTGTATGGCCCTCTTGTGGAATGTATAGCAGAGTGGATACTCAAGGACATTCATTTTTCATATCGTAGCCTCTCAGCTGCTGCATCACTAAAGCTGCATACAAATCAGCAGGCCTTGAACCGTTCGCAATGTGTGTACACTTGATTATAAACCTTTTTGGTAAGCGCAATATTGTGTGTGAGACAAATCGGATGAATTTGACAGCCAGCTGCAAAAACAAGCCACAAAATAAATAAATTAGTAAATGTGGAACTATTGGGATTATGACAGAATATGCTTTCATTCTCATGCCTTTTATTTAAAATAAAAAAAAGATTATAATTAATTTAAATGAATTGCATGCTTTATCGATTCTATTATTTATTGTTTTTCAGATATCACTTTAATCATTGAAATGGAAGTAATCCATCAAGAATACTGCCTTTCCATGTATTCATGTGTGAGAGTATTGTGTCAGTGTTAAATATAGTTAGATAAGCACTCTGTGTTTGTCACTCCTGTGTGCAGTGCACTGGTTTTGCTGTGAGTAATTGATGCTTTCAGGGGAAATATTTGCATTTTGGGAAATAGGCAGCAATCCATCATTTAAACTGCTTTACTAATCATTACATCTCGGTATAAACAGCTGTATAATGGATACAACACGGAACACTCTCCTCAAGGATATTCACTGAACCCCTTCCAAGATTATTGAGGTCTTCAAGGCCGTTTGAGAAACAGAATAGACGGCTCAATTACCCTCTGTTGTCTGTCAAAGATGTATTGCACTTCCAAGCCTTCCATAGGTGCAGTGCCTATCAAATGACTAGTATTTTGAGGTCGGTATGCATGCTGTGGTCGTGGAGGGCGGAAAAAAAGCCACACCTTTTTAATTCAGCAAGAAAAGCACATTCCAGGCATGGGTGAGGATGGATAAGATGTCAAAAAAATATGCCTGTTATTGATTTCCCACCTCAAAGTCATTTCAGGAGGGGATACCCGTCAGTAGCCTGGCCAAAGGTGTTATTTTACACTCTTTAAATTTTTATTGTGCCACAAATTCATATTGCATCTTTGTGCATGGACTGTAAAACATCACAACAGAGGGAACGTTAATGAGTTTTGCAGGTCATTTAACTGCTAACAGATTTCTTCCTTTCTCTGTCTGAACACCGTCATCACTTTTTATTCTAGTTTCGTACTTTAGTTTGGTGTGATGTAGCCAGATATACAGCTTGTAATATGCATTTAAAGTATATAAGGAATTGGAAGCACTTCCATTGTAATTATATATGGAAAACTTAGCGTGCCTGATGAGCTTCAGTTCTTTAGCAGCGCCTCTGGCAAGAGGCCATCTTTATCAAACCATATTCAAAACTGTAGTTGTTGTGTTTAAAGAGGTTTGTACATCAGCTACTGTAATCTGTTTACAGAGAGGGTGATTTTCTGCCACGCATCTGCAAAGTGTCCCAACATTAACATCTGCTCAGATATTATCAAAGATCAGAAACAGCAGTGGATGGGTGAATGTCAGCACGTAGTCTGTTTAAGTGTAAACTCTGGCACATTTTACTGGCACATAAAAGCAATTTTATCATTATTACCGTTTGCTTCCCATATGAGGAATTTGAGTACTGAAAAGCAGCAGTGAAAGTGACAAAGGGTTAGCGTAAATGTACTCAAGTACTGCTCTTAGGTACAAGTTTGAAGTACTCACACTTTACTTAAGAACTCCACTTTATTGTATGTTATACTTCTAAATCAGAGGAGAATGTTGTACATTTTACTCCACTACATTTGTTTGGCACATGTAGTTACTTTACAGATTAAGATTTTACATTAAAAAATAAATCCTAGACTAAATCAGTGGTTCCCAGTATTTTGGCTTGTGACCCTTTAGAAAGAACAGTGTGTAGTGTGTGTCATGTTTCAGATGTTTATGAGCTGATAGCAGTTTTGTCAAACGATGATTGCTCCTCTGAACTTCTCAGATGTTTCATTTAAATACTTGTGTGACGCCCAAAGAGGTAAAACACAAATATTTCACCAAAAAAGATTAGAGAATATTTACAAATTTGTGCTGCAGAACTTCTTTCCCATGAATCATCTCACAACCCCTCTGATTTATCTTGTAACCTTTTGGTTGGGAACTAAACTACCTAACTGTATACAAAGTAGATAGTTCCACTCTGCAAAGTATAAAGCATCAGCATTAACAATCTAATGATGTCTTATATATATAATATATAAATTGATACTTTAAGTACATTTAGCTGAAATACTACTGCACATTTACTTAAGTAGGATTTAAAGTCAAGCCCTTTTAATGGAGTATTTTTACATGTTTTATTTGTACTTTTTATTTATAAGTAAAGGATCTGAGTACTTCTTCTACCACTGATGAACTGTTGTATGAGCCATCCTAATTTCTCTAGGCTGTCATCATCCAGCGCTGGGCATGCATGAGTTATTATTTGATAATTTCATTAAGAAAAAGCATTGATTAGTAATGAGGGATGGTACTCGGTGATTGGTCAGGGGACAAGTCAGAAAGAGTAATGATTATAAAGGAAAGGACGCTTTTAAGAGAGTAAAGGCAGGTTTTTCTCTTCAGTAATAGGACTGTGTGTGTGGTTTGCGCCACACAGTGTTTTTAAAATACTGCTGTCTATTCTAGCTTTCATCACCATCAAGTGTCAACAGCATGATAAGCAGGTCCATCATGTCTCCTTGGCCCGCCACTGCAGATGTAATCTAGAGGGCAGGGACAGGCCTGCTCCTGTGTCTGTGTGATGACAGGATAAGTGAGGATGTCTGAATGTCAGAAGGGAAGGATGAGCACCTGGTGCAGACAGGTATGTGTTTGAGCATAGTGGTTGGTGGATTTTAAGAATTTGTTATAACCTGCTGGATATAATAATTCGTAATGACTCCAGTACTTATTGTAGTCCCACTAAAAGGAAAGCAAGCAGCGCACCCCTCCCAGAGGTGATTTGTTGTTGGTCATTGGAAGTCAGTATGTTTTGCATTTTTAATCTCAGAACATTTCTCCAAATGGAAAACTGTCATCCAGGCAAGTGGGTTTGTGACTTGTATCCACCACTGGCTTAATCTGAATGATGAAAAGTGAAAATTCCCCTCAGCTGAGAGTCGGTGCAGAAACAGTTTGGAAATATTTATCCGACTTGCAGAGAAATGTTGTAATTCTTATCTGGAGTCAATGTTCCGAAGTGTTGCATTTGCCCTTCAGTGTATTGGGTTTGACGTGACGTGCATTTGCTGACTTTCTTTCTTTTTTTTCTTTTTTTTTTGAAAGCACCACGAAGTCGAAGAAGTGTGTCAGCTCCTTGCAAACAATGTCTCTCTGCTTGTAGGAAATCTTCAAAGGTGCAGGTGCAGACCAGATTGAGTTTTTCTGGGAGCTGTCAATACGCCAGACAAAGACCTGCAATACACAGAAGATAGGTGTTTGAGCAGGAAGCGAGAGAAACGCTGAGGGAAACCGCAGAGACGAGACCCATCTGTAAATCCCTCTGAATGGCCTGAATCCTGCTGACCTCTGACCTTATGATAATTTTCTCTGCTGGGCCTCATGCTCACCTGCTGTCCAACACAACTTCCGAGTCTCTTTGTAAAAAGACGCCTCCTGTGTGAGAAACTAAGACGACTGTTGTTCCCTTTTATCAGCTTAGCGAGAATTTACATTTTAATTGAATCCTGATGTTTGGGCCAAAACTGTACTTGCTGAGCAACTGGAGCTCCTTCACAGAAACAACTTACTGGCTTGAAGTTTGAGTCCACAGAAGATGACAGGCAGTCCGACCCGTTCACATTGTCTATGCAGAATTCAACTTCATGTGCCAAGTTTGCTCTTGCTGCCATCACCAGGAATATTCCTGGATTATGTGTGTGTGTGTGTGGGGGGGTGTGTGTGTGTGTGTGTGTGTGTGTGTGTGCGTGTGTGTGTGTGTGTGTGAGGGGCGGGAGAGCGGGGTTGTCACAAACTGCAGCTGGG